>JAMZAV010007916.1:0-25044 GCA_024449915.1 Sweltsa coloradensis | reverse complement strand
TACCTTTTCCTAGATTCTAGGCCTAGGCCCTAGTTTCAGAACACTGTCCACTGTTGAAGTGTTGACCAAGATAACTTTAAAAAAATTAGGCCTAATAATATACCATTCCTATACCCTAACAATTTGTGTATGCAAATTACTGTTGCAAGTAGGCCTATGCCTAGAATATTTATTTAAAGTTGTCTTATTGCCTTGATTAATTGATTGATTGAATATTGCTTAACGTCTCATATTTATGCATTTTGGCTAATCGAGACGATGAGTGGTGATAGATGAGGATGAAGTATGAACAGAAGGGAGGAGGGGAAACCCGGTACCGGCACGTAGCCTACTCCTTTCGAAAAGTACCAAGGGGACCAACGGCTTAACGTCCCATCCGACAGGACGGTGTAACTTTGACAGTCATATAGGTTCCTCCACTAACCCGGACTGCCGAGCAGACGTCAAGGAGAACAAAGCCGTTACACTAGCTTTCGAACCCTCCATCTGCTCTAACCAGTGGTATACGTGAGTTTCAGGGTAGAGCGGTCACCCACTCTACCCATGACCACGCCCGATTCTGCTTAACTTTGGTGTTCGAGTGGGAACCGGTTAATAGTACAGGGCCGTTGTGATATGACCCACGCATTCAAAAAAACAAGCAGGGACCGCTTGGGATTTATTAAGGTGGGTCTCCTGAACATCCCCAACAGAATCCCAAAAAATCCGGTTGCGGGTTATCCGCCATTTTGAAAATCAATTTTCAATTTTTTTAATTTTGTCGAAGAATGAAAAATTAGCTATATTGAGCGAAGTATTGGACCGAAATAGCTCAAATTTGTTTTAAATTGTTTTCAAAGAAACGATTAAAGCATTTGGTGCGCCCTGCTTTGATTATCTGGCGACCTACGGCCCATGATGGAAACTTTTACTCTTTTTCTTTCAATTATTGGAATAGTTTTCGCATATTTATCAATATAAAGTAGAAACTAACGATCCGATGAAAATTTGTTTCAAATAAAAGTTGTAGAGCATGAAAAAACACACCCATTTCATATTCTGGACTGTCTTCGTAGATAACAATGGCCGAACGCTACATGACAAGCAATACAATTGTGCGGTGAGCAGTGTCAGATGATTGCTCGATGCTCTATCACTAGCGCAGTCCCTGGCCATAAGTCTCGTATGAATTTCGACCTCTATAGATTTTCTCCTTTGATCCTGTTAGGGTATACCTTAAGGATAAACAATCTTGGGTAAACATCTGGCATCCCGGGTCTAAGTTTTTTTTTACGACTCCATCTTCTTTTGGGCATACGAGAAGTGCACGCACTTGGTTTTCATACATTTTACATACTTTTGACATGTGTAATAAATCTTACATTATATTTGGATTCTCCAACAAATTTCTTATTAAATGATTTGAATTTGCCAATTGGTCATCCTGGGAACATTGTGGGATTATTTATAGGGAAATACATATTATTATTAGTCTTGCATAAAGGTGCATTATCGTCAAATTGTGCGTTTCATGATAGACATATAAAATTGGAACCCAGTATACGAAAATGTAATTGGATAATTGACTATATAGGGCAATCTCATTATTGCCCCACGACCACGACACCAATGACGGCCATTTTACAAGGTGGTCACAAAACTTATTTTTGAAAATTTATGACAGAATGTTGAAATTTGGTACACACTTATAACATGTCATTGAAAAATGACTGTTAAACAGGGCCATGTCAAACTAACTAAGACAATGACACCAATAGTGGCCATTTTAGAAGATGGCCGACACACATTAATATAAACCACGTAAATTTTATGATAGAATCTTGTTATTTGGTACACTCATAGGGCACTTCATTGAAAAATGTCATATTTATGTGTTATATCAATACATTTTAGAAACAATGTGGTATGGATCCGCTATCGCGTATCTTGATAAGTTGCTATGGCATTAAAAACTACCAATAATACTGCTTATAATAATTCACTTGTTTTCCTTTTACACTGTAGGCAATTATTGACAAGTTTCTATAATTACACTATATTGTTTGAATGTTTATGCATTTTAAATGCGCCCAGCCCGCGAGAAATCGATTTAAACAAAAAATTACTGTTTTACAATGTTCATGAAAGTTTCCATAAGTATTTTAAAAAATCAGGTCTGCGAAATTAAATTTTGCATTTACCCGGAATAAGGGTTTTTCCATTGTTGGTATTTTGAAATTTTCTCAAAAATGCTACATTTGACTGTCCATTGTTAAGCACTAAATTGCATTTGAGGAAAATTCTTTCTACACACATTGAATTGACTTAAACTAGGAAAACGCTAAAGTCCCGCCGCGTTGATGGATGAGCTTTTTAAAGGTTTTAGTTTGCGTGGGATATCTTTACTTTTGCAAGTGCTTTTTTTTGCTGCCTACGCATTGAAGGTGAATGTTGTCAAGTTTCTTTTGTTTCTTGTCAATTGGTATTATTTACCGTAAAAAACTTGTATTAAAAGCTTTATTTCTATGGATTCTGGCTAAATTTTTCCACTTTTTCTTTCAAAAGGTAATACATAACCATAACCTTAATGTCCATTGTATAATATTAACGTTGTAGCCCCAAACGTTTGGTCAGAATTGGCCCAAATGGCACGAAAATATCGCACAAAAAGTCAAAAAAAACGTATATTAAAAGCTTTATTTCTCTCGATTCTGGCTAACTTTTTCAACTTTTTCTTTCAGAAAGCAATACATCACCATTACCTTAATGTCCATGTGAAATATGAACGTTGTAGCCCCACCCGTTTGGTCAGAATTGGCCCAAATGGCACGAAAATATCGCAATAAAAATCGAAAAAAATCGTAAAAGTACGATATTCATAAGAAATATTTCTTCCGATTGTACCCAAAAACGTGGCAAGTCTAAGTTCAGAGATTTCGAAGGTCCTGTCAAATTTTTATCAAGATCGCATATGCCGTTTGCCCGGTAGAGAGCGAACAAACAGACGGAAAAACAAACAAAAAAAAAAAAAAAAAAACACTTGAGCTAAATTTTTTGGGGGGGTCAGTGAAATTGAAGTCTTCGCTCCACTCGCTACGCTCGCTACGCTCATCCAATAACGATTCGATTACAACCAAAGTTGTAATCCAATATGGCTGATAATTCCTAATAT
The DNA here is from genome assembly GCA_024449915.1 of Sweltsa coloradensis. Classification (NCBI taxonomy): domain Eukaryota; kingdom Metazoa; phylum Arthropoda; class Insecta; order Plecoptera; family Chloroperlidae; genus Sweltsa; species Sweltsa coloradensis. The sequence continues at coordinate 21,893 of JAMZAV010007916.1, read as the reverse complement.
CCACAACATCTAAGTGAATGATGTAACAAAAGAGTGTAAAAACAGCACGAAAAGAGTATTCATATTGTGGATATTAGGAATTATCAGCCATATTAGATTAAAACTTTGGTTGTAATCGGATCGTTATTTAAGTCATTTCAATGTGCGTAGAAAGAATTTTTTCTTAAATGCAATTTAGTGCTAAACAATGGACAGTCAAATATGGCATTTTTGAGAAAATACCAACAATGGAAAAACCATAATTCCGGGTAAATGCAAAATCTAATTTCGCAGACCTTATTTTTTAAAATACTTATGGAAGCTTTCATGAACATCGTAAAACAGTAATTTTGAGTTTAAATCGATTTCTCGCGGATTTATCAAACATAGTTTGATGCTGGGCGCATTTAAAATGCATAAACATTCAAACAATATAGTGTAATTATAGAAACTTGTCAATAATTGCCTACAGTGTATAAGAAAAACAAGTGAATTATTATAAGCAGTATTATTGGTAGTTTTTAATGCCATAGCAACTTATCAAGATACGTGATAGCGGATCCATATCACATTGTAAAGTATTGACATAACACATAAATATGACATTTTTCAATGAAGTGCCCTATGAGTGTACCAAATAACAAGATTCTATCATAAAATTTACGTGGTTCATAATAATGTGTGTGTCGGCCATCTTCTAAAATGGCCGCCATTGGTGCCATTGTCTTAGTTAGTTTGACATGGCCCTGTTTAACAGTCAATTTTCAATGACCAAATTTCAACATTCTGTCATAAGTTTTCAAAAATATGTTTTGTGGCCACCTTGTAAAATGACCGTCATTGGTGTCGTGGGGCAATAATGAGATTGCCCTATATAGTCAATTAATTATCCATTACATTTTCGTATACTGGGTGCCAAATTTTATATGTCTATCATGAAACGCACAATTTGACGAAAATAGATCACCTTTTTGCAGGACTAATAATAATATGTATTTCCCTCCCACAATGTTCCCAGGATGACCAAATTGGCAAATTCAAATCATTTAATTAGAAATTTGTTGGAGAATCCAAATATAAAGTCAGATTTATTACACATGTTGTCAAAAGTATGTAAAATGTATGAAAACCAAGTGCGTGTACTTCTCGTATGCCCAAAAGAAGATGGCGCCGTAAAAAACTTAGGCCCGGGATGCCAGAGGTTTACCCAAGATTTTTTTATCCTTAAGGTATACCCTAACAGGATCAGAAGAGAAAATCTATAGAGGTCGAAATTCATACGAGACTTATGGCCAGGGACTGCGCTAGTGATAGAGCATCGAGCAATCATCTGACACTGCTCACCACACAATTGTATTGCTTGTCATGTAGCGTTCGGCCATTGTTATCTACGAAGACAGTCTAGAATATGAAATGGATGTGTTTTTTCATGCTCTACAACTTTTATTTGAAACAAATTTTCATCGGATCGTTAGTTTCTATTTTATTTTAATAAATATGTAAAAACAATTTAGATAACTTTTTAAAAAGAGAGTAATAATTTGAATCAAGTCAATCAAGTCGTCAGTGAATCAAAAACAGGGCGCGCCAAACGCGTAATTATCAAACAACCGATTCTTATCAAACATTTTAAAACAAATTTGAGCTATTTCGGTCCAATACTTCGCTCAATATAGCTAATTTTTCATTCTTCGACAAAATTAAAAAAATTGAAAATTGATTTTCAAAATGGCGGATAACCCGCAACCGGATTTTTTGGGATTCTGTTGGGGATGTTCAGGAGACCTACCTGAACAAATTCCAAATGGTCCCTGCTTGTTTTTTTGAATGCGTGGGTTAAGGCCTAAAATGAGCTAATTGCACTGTACTATAAACAAGCTTGGCTAAACCGCTGGTAATACGGAAAGTGAGAATTATATTACTAAATGGCATCACTATAGTCGCTGATAGCATGGTCAGAACAGGAGTCCACAAATGCGGTTCCCCGGGCGACTTTTAATAATTTATCCCGGGTGGTCAGGATTTTATTATACTATAGGCCTACAGTAGATTAGGCCTGCCACCAGGGAAGAAATAAAATCCTGTCGGAGGGGGTAAAATGTCCTGAAAATGTCCATAAATTTGAAATTTTTTCTAATCGGTATCCGCGTTCCGTTAATCAGGTCATACACAGGTCTTTCTAACTCAAGCTTGTCTCGAAACCGGACCCCTCTATAGACCCGGGCTTCGCCTGGGCTATTCCTACGCCACTGGTCGCGGCGTCACTGACTACTTCCAGTAGCAAGGAAGATCACGTCGTAGACTTCTTTTATCGATCTCATTCAAACATCCATATTAGCCGCAAAATTTCAAATCTGCGATATACATTTTTCGTTCGGAAATGGCCCTAAATGACTAAAAATCCTGCTGTCCGTTTTTCATCCAAAATATCCGTTAAAACGGACTATGTCCACGTGACTCGAGAAGTCGACGAAAGAGAGCATGCTTTACGGGCAACCACTAGCAGTGCACAATATCACAGGTAGAATGCACTACCACTGCGGCCATGATGATCTCCCAGGAGAGTTCTTTGTTATCGACTTAGAGGGGAGATAAATACGCCCTGCTATACATCGATAGTCACTATCGACAGCACAGCACTCGGTTCAAAATCTCGCAAGATGTCAGATCTGTTGTTTGCGTTGTTGTTTTGCTGCAGTTAATTATGTTGGCAGCGGTGTATTACTGATTTCTTTCGAACTACTATTGAGACAGAACCCACAGTAACACAGGTTAGTAGGCCTGGGCCTACGCTTTCTCCTGGCGCGAACGAGCTTTCACCAGACGGTAGACCTAATCAAATAAATCATAATGTTAAAAAGTGTCCATTATTCATCTCCACCTTGAGTCTACGTCCACTCTACAAAAATAGTAAATAGTTATTGATTGGAAAACTCGACTCCAGTCAATCGAGTAGGGCCTATCCTAGGTATTTCAAACGCCGTCAGTCAAGGCCACAGCAACAGTCCTCTCAACATGAAAAGCTGGTCTACTAGGTTTGTACCACATTTGTGGCCCCCTGCGGTCAGAAAAATATAGACTCGTTTGCATTGCAATGTAATATAAATATCGTTGAAAGAGGTAGAACGTCTATCGGTTAAACTTGGGATAAATGGTCCACGGAGCGGTGACGACACATTACAATATTAAAGCCTTGTAGAGCTATCTCCAGTCTCTAGTGCACACCACACTTATTCAGGTGTAGTCTAATTAGTTTGTAATGTTGCAATTGTTTTAGTGCTGCCACAGCTAATCGAGACGGCGAAAGAGGCTGCCGAGAAGCTAAAACAGGAGCGGCAGGCAACAAAAAAAAAACTACCCCAACACCACAACAAGGTGGCCTATCACGTACCTTCTACGGCGCCTCCACATCAACATATCAGCACCCAACCCAAACACGTCCTGCAAACACTGAATCGGTGGTACCGGTACCTATACGTACTGGTACCAGTAGGCCTACCACCACCAGTACACCTACCACCGCCAGTACACCTACCACCGCCAGTACACCTACCACTGCAAGAAACTCTCTTGAAGTCGACCATGTGGTAAGAATTGACGTAGTTTTATTTTATTTTAAAAAGTAGGTTTGGGAAAACTTACTTAAATAGTTCCACCCAAAAATTAATAACTGTAGACCTAGTCCTAGTTAATCCCAAGTAACCCTTATAATCTAGATTTGTAGATAACTTTAGGCCTTAAGCCTATTCTTTATATTCATTGTCATTTGTTCTTCTTCAACAATGCCTTCACGTACGGCAATATGTCGGCCAACAATGTTTATGATGTCACGTGCATGCATAAGTAGTCGAGAATATTCTCTGAAAGATTATGCTCTGAGCATATTTGAACATTTTCTTCCTGTCATCTTCAATGCTAACTAGAGTTGAAAATTAAAAAATGTATCATTTCCCACCTTTTTAAGAATGTTAAAAGTAGGGTTGCCGTTTGATAATATTGATTGATATGATTATTTCCCGAAACACTTGATAATCGATTGAGTCTTCCTGAATCGATTATCGATATACAGGGCTTGACAAATTTTAAAAAATCTACTTGCCCAGCCGGGCAAGTGGCCCAAAATTTTAGTTGCCCAGACTCAATTCAAGGTTGACACAATAATGTTCTTTATTTTAACATATGTACAACAATTTTCTTTATTTTAACAATAGCCGCGAGTCATTAACTTTACGCACCCGCTTTTTATCCTAGGCCTACTCTCGGTCATATTTTACCTTTTTGACAGGTTCATTAGCTAGGCCTAGGTCTATCTCATCTTCGTTAATTGTGAGTGGCTTAAAGTAGGCGTAGTCAGAGACGTTCACGCTACTCTACGAGGCCTACAGTTAAAAAAGTTCCGTATATCCATTAAAGAATGGTTCAATATTACGCAATAGTTTAAAAGTGTGAAAAATGGTTGGAATTTTACGAAACGGTGAAGGTAAACAAGTCTCGGATCTCCATTTTCTCGACAGCGGTGAATTATGGGTAGGTAAAGTCGAAAGGTCGATATCGATTGAAATGCGATTGTAAAGGTGTGTGGTGCAGCCTGTGGCAAGTGCTTGGAACTACGTCGAGCGTCTGTCGCCTCTCGATAAAGTAGGTTTCTACTTAGTGAAATCTTACGCGATTCCAGTTTTTAACCGAATTTGTTGGTTGCCCATACGGGCAACTTACTATAAATTATAGTTGCCCGTGCCTGGAGTGTTAGTTGCCCCGGGCAACTCGGGCATAGGAATTTCGGCCCTGATATAACGTCTTTTAAAAGCGCCAAAGATAACGATTTCCCGCCTCGAACGATGAATTTGTAAGTCTCCTGATCAAAATTGCGTTAGTTATTACTCCGCTGCAAGTGCAACGTCTCTCGAAAAAACAAAAACGGAACATTTACATAAGTATTATGCACGCGACTCCCGCCCTAGTGCATCGACCAAGCCGGGCGGTCCCGCCTCGCCTCACGAGCCGCTGACTTGCTAGTCCAAAGCGCAGGAGCACTGCGGAGCAGGCGTGTGAGTGAAAGGAGCGAGCCTGTCTTGATAGCTCTGTCTACTAGACTGACGCGGTGCACCGTGCAGAAGGCGTGGATTGAGACGAGGAGTGAATAAGAGCGAGCCTGTCTTGATAGCTCTGTCTACTTGACTGACGCGTCTTGCATCATCACACGAAACTCTGAAGGAACGATACCCGCGCAGAAACCTACTTACCAGTATCGATCGCTACCAGCTGACACGTGTATAGGGCAAGCGCTACACACAATAAAATATACGGTACAGCATACCGGCATAGGCCCTACTGTAAATCTCAAAATTCAATTTTTTGTGTGCTCCTCGTTAGAACACTTTCCCGCATGCAAGATTTTTTTAACTCAGTCCCTTAAAAATCGTTGGACCGAGGTTCAACTCATCTTGTTGTGAATTTGATTTTAGCAAGCAACTTACTGCATGAAATGTTTATATAAATTTATTTCCGTATCCATGGCAATATAATGGCAGTTGGGCATATGTATTTATAATTTTAGTAGGCCCTATATGATTATTATTATTATTATTATTATTGTTATTATTAATTAACACAATTTATTGGTCGGGAAATTTGAAATTATTATTATTATTATTATTATTATTATTTGATTATGCTATTTCACAGGACAATGATGGGCCAGAGGTGGAGAGGAAGGTCACTGACTACTTGTCTGACCATCAGCTACGGCGATGCGATCACAAGAAACCATCTAAGCTGGTGGGGGACCTTCTTGGGTCAATGTTCAGCGAAAGGGTGTTGGCATCGTCCTCTCTCACGGGGACGGTGGCCAACACCTCCAAGAATGTGGAGGCAAAACCCAAACTGGACCCCCACAAGACCTCTGCAATTAGAGGTATGTTCATCGGTACTAACTTGATTTGAGTATGCTATTGTATTTTATTTAGGGGTGTGCGATTTCAAATTTTTTTAGAGTCCAATTCCGAATTCTAAAAATTACTCAATTTTGAATCCGGCTCGAGTACGATTCCGAGTCTTAATTAGGACCTAGATTTTAAATTCGAGCGAGATTTTGAGACCGAGCAAATATCGAACGACATATGAAAAATGTTTTGAAACTCACCATCATAGGCCTAGGCCTATGCCTATATATTATATATGGCTATATATTATATTATATTTTATGCCTCGAGTAGCCTATAAACCTATTTAAATGTCATTTATTTAAAAATTGGGAACAGTAATTATTTGAAGCCATTTGTTCAATTTGTTATGTATCACTCTTTTCAATTTTGATTGGTCAGAATGGGGGTGCGGCCTTTACTCAAGGACGGCCTATAATCTAGTAAATACATAAATTAAATAGTAGGCTATCGTCGTTACCTTCAGTTGTGTGTGATAATTTTGATGCATGTAGGTACCTTCTAGGCCAAATGGTGAGAGGAAACATAAATTACCATTCCTGACCAAAATATAAAATTGAAATGCTCGGTACACAATGACTGTAGGGTTGCCATTCAATATGAATTTGAATATTGGTATTTTTTACGTCGATCGATAATGAGATAAAAATTAGGCCTATACTTTCTCGCATACCGACGCGGACCGTGGAGTTTTTGCAAGTGCATCCTTTTGTTCTTTCTATTTGCTCAAAACAGGGTTTTTCCATGCTAGCAACGTGTTTCATAAGGACCGCCTCCTCCCCTCCCTCTACCATGCGTGGCCAGCCGGTCCGATGAGAGCGCTCTATGTAGTCAAACAGACGCTATAGGCTAGGCCTATAGTTTGTTCAAGATAAGAATGCCACGGCCGAGGGATCGCAGCACTGTCGCCTTCACACTATGGCCACCGGTTAGGAAATAACAACACAATGACAGCTCTCTGTAACCAACAATATTTTTGCATTATAACCACTTCTGAATGTGGAATCATCTTATTTTAAGAAAAGACTGGATGACCTGGAATATTAAAGAGTCAAGCGAGAATTACCATCACATTACGGAAATGTATGATCAGTGATCACTCAACACCAGTATCAGAGTCGATAAAGAAGTTTCCCCTTTGGGGAGGTCCCCTTACTCCCAAGTCAAAACGGAATCTAACGCTCTGCGCGCTGAGGGCGGCTCAAATGGGAAACTAATAAAAGCACTGCACGCTAAATACGATCAGTAGATTATCGATATGCAGTATGCAATCAACAAAACAACAGACGAAACGTCAATCTTCAATTTTATTTCAATTATATTAGCCCAGGGCCCTAGCCTTTTAAAACGATTTACTTTTGATTTATCATTGTACTATATAGTGTTGCGCAGGCGTCACTGACATTTTCGTGCAAAATTAATTGAGATATGTGTTGTTTAAGCCTTACGGACGTAAGTGTAGCTTAGGCCCAAGGCCACAATACAGTTTTCAGACGTAAGTACGCCCTAGGCACTCAAATCGAAATCTTGAACAATACATATTGTCGGCCTAGGTCCTAAGCTTAGGTCTACTCCATCAGAAATATCCTCATTAATAAAGAGAGTTTGCTTTATGCCAAAACATTCGCCAACATTCGATCGTATTTAATATTTTGACGTTTCACGGCATTCGTCGTCAACGACTGTTAACTACTAGTAGAAAAGTGACGTAGTTTTATTGAAGTAGTTCCATAAATTGTCACACAGAATCGCGCAGGACGTTAGATTCCAAACGCCAAAAACCGACCCGGAGTTGGGGGACCTCCCCAAAGGGGAAACTTCTTTATCGACTCTGCTAGTATCAAGGTTGGCAACAATTGTGCGCGAAATTATAAATAATCAATACCAACTAGAGAACAAAAAGTGAATTGCATTCATAACACATTTGTTTAATAATACGTAATAATTAATAATATATTATAAGTGTTGGTCATAGACTGCAAATATGTATTTCTTCATCTTTTGATAACGGCATCAGTTATTATAGTATATCTGTGTAAATTGTCAAAGTTGACATACATGCTCACAGTTCCTAGGCTACATCATGTGGCATTCTTATCTGGAACAAAGTATACCCGGCTCATGTGTTGTCTTTGCGATGGTAGTGGTTTTCTGAAATCCTGGTTCTGTAAAGTTTCATTTCAGCTTTGGTTGTGATTGTCATTCATTTACGATATATTATCAGTAATTACCTACTTATTCATTGCTCCAATATTCATTAGGCCTGGACAAAGGAGGAACAGGAATAATATTCAACATTACTTTGGAAGCCGTAATATAGATCTGAGAGAACTGATAAGGTAATATTATAGCACTACGGAATGAAGTAAAACACTATTGAGTTGGCGTGGGGTGGGGAGGAATGCATCTCGATAGATGCATGACCTTGAGTGGCGAACGAATATAGATTGTGATGAGGCGAGGTTGCGCAATCTGCGCCGCAAGTGAAGCCGCCCAGCAACACAAGCACACCATGCAAGATACCTACATACACTGTAGGGGCAATGCATTGCGCTTCGGACTTTGCGCCATCTGCGTGTATTAGATCTCTCAGTGGACGAAATTTCAGACGTGCGAGCTGTTTGATTATTTATCGGTTTTGGATTGATTGATCGGATATTGCTTTACGTCTCATATTTATGCAACTTGGCTAATCGAGACGAAGGGAGGGACGTAAAGGGATGACGCGGGGAAAATAATCGTATCGATCGATATATCGATTATCAAACGGCAATCCTTACAATATGTACCCGGTGCACATTTTGCTCGACGCGCAGATTGCTCAATCTCGCCTCGTCACAAATGAAATTGCAGTACTCAAGGTCAACACTAGCATCTATAGAGATGCTCGCCTCCCCACCCCGCACCAGTTCAGTAGCGCTTCACTTCATTCCGTAGTTCATCTCATCACATAATAAATATGGAAGAATAGAATAACTTGCAAAGGAATAAACGACTCACTTTAACATCAAAAGCTGAAATTTTACTTCACAAGACTAAGATTTCTGAGAAGTACGACATTCACAAATACAAGGGTAGCGTCTGTTTACGTGACCTAGCTACTTTACGCCCTCTCACTACAATCGGTCTGGCGGGCCACGGGTGGGAAGGGGGTAATGAGTGCTGAGCTGCACCTTGTAAAAAAAAATCACTAATGTGGAAACATCCTGTTTTGAGGGGCTAGGAATTCAAAGAAGAAACACATGATGCAATCCCAAAGGTCCGCGTTTTGGCCTCATCGGCGAGAAAGTCTAGGCCTAATTTTGTATTCGATCGGTAACGGTTGAACATGCGCGATATCAATATTTAAATTCATATCGAATGGCAACCCTACTAAATAGGGCTGTGCTGTGCGAGCAGGGATTTTTTAAGTCGAGCAAGATCGAGCGAGAATTTGAAAAAAAAAAACATGAATCTTGAGCGAGATCGAGCGCACTGAAATTAGCCGGCTTAGGCCTGTTGTAGGACCCCAAAGAAAGAATCGCCTACGCAAAATAATTAGGCCTAGGCGGCTTTAAAAGTAAAAAATAGGCCCTAGGGCCTACTTTAGAATAATATTTAAAAAGTAAACATTTCTCAGTTCAGTACATAGGGGCCTAGGCGTGGAGTAGCCTAAGGTATCTATGGCAGAGGTCCTAGGCTAGGCCTAGGCTACATGTTGAATGAAATATAATTTTTGTTTCTAACTTTATTAGTTTAATCATATTAATTTGGTAGTGAAAATATTTAATAAGTAACAACACCTGGCAGTGACCACAGTGTAATACCCCTTTAATGAATGTCGCAACGAGATAGGAATGTCGTAAGAAAAACCGATAAAGTAGTTTCTCTGTTGGGAGTCGATAACGAGTCGATAAAGCGCTCTCTGCCGCCAACTTCACAAATCACGCTTCAGTTCAGTAGCTCGCACGATAGAGTGCGCTACCAGTGACCAGTCAAAATGCGCGATCTGTGTGCGCGTCGACAGATGCATGCGCATTGGTAACGAATTTGTGAAATTTCGACTAGGCCTAAAATAAAATGTAGATGGATGTCTTGTTGTCACATTGGGTGTGTGTATGCTAGTGCTAGAAGTACCTAGCCTAGCTTTCGTTCTGTAGAACTTCTCTAGAGGAAAGTGTTTTAAAGTGAAGCCTATTTTATGCGTCATTTGTTAGTAGGCCCTAGGCCTCCGATCTTCGGGTTTATCAAAGCTCCGATCACGGAATGGAACCGGGACTCTGCTAGGCCTAGGCCTATAGCCTTTGGCCTAGCTCATCTAGGCCTAGAGATTTCTGGACGATGAGGCATGGCAATTATTACACAAAAATCGGGGATTAAATATTACTTTACCACGTCGCATAATGCAAGGTCCCGCGTAATTACGACCACCGTGGTCCGTGACGGAGATATCTCGAGACTAGATTTTTCGAGCAATTTGAGATCGAGATCGAGCGAGACTCGTTTTTCCGAGAAGAATGATCTCGAGATCGAGCGAGATTCGAGCAGCACTTTAATCTCGCTCGAATCTCGAAAAGTCGAGACTCGCACAGCCCTACTTCTAAACAATGTATTTCATCAATTTTTTACTTCTGCTGTCCTCACTGTGATATTTTGTATGTAATGTTAAAGTTATGAAAATAAGGATAGTGGCAACCCTAATTTTTTGCATGAAGCTAAAAAGTTGTACATTTAAAATTATCCATTTGTAATATGATGAATTTTACTTCTTTTCAGCGTATGTTCAAGCGATCTTCCTGAACCAAGAGTTGGCATCCAATGCTAACATTGATAAATATATTAGGGCTAAACTGAACAACATGGGGAGGAAGCCTCCCATGTAGGCTAGTTGACAGGGGTGGGATAAATCGGTTAATTAGCTCATCGATTAACCGACGAAATTAACCGTGGTTAACCGATTAACCAATATTTCTTTCCAAAGGGCCTAAATGCATTTTTGCATTGCATTGCATCTTTTTTTTTAAATTTTAGGGTTGATTAAAATGCATTTTATACTCAAATTAAAGGTATTCCGTTGACAGTTCATTACTTTTCAGGCCTATTCATTTTTTACTGTAGCCTAATATTCAAGGATCAATCAATGTAAATCAAAGGCACATGTTTTTTAAAATGACTATGTAGGTCTATGCCTACCATGCGCCGTGCGGGCGATAAAGCCTCTGCAGCGGTCAGCCAGCGTCCTGCATCTTGGATCGAGCCAACAACAACATGTAATAAAGAACAGGGTGTTTTGCTCGACACTCGACCGGAACTGAAACAACTAATAAATCACGTCTTGACTCTTGACCGACGACGGCAATGCGCAATCTAGATGCGCGAGCGGTACAACCTCACCGTGCTGTCAGCTACACTACATTCCAAAAACATCGCTCTCGGCCTACTCTTTCACGCGGCTTTGTCTGCTCACGGTTAACCGAAACGGAGATAACAGTAACCGGTTTTCAGCCCACGGACGGTTAATCGATTAACCGATTATGTGTCCCACCACTACTAGTTCATAACTTCATTTTACTAACCAATTTTCTATTTACAATTTAATTTAAACCCTTACTTACGTAGAGTAGTCCCTTATATTCTTAGGCCATCTGCCATATCATTGTTTTAATCACCTACTGTAATTTTAAAATAACATTTTACTATAAGAAATTCACTCTTCAATGGATTATATTTATACACATTATTATGAAAAATAATAAAAAATCAATTCAACCGTGGTTAAAAATTTTACTTATTAATAGTGTTGCCTTACATGCACACTTGAAAAGTCAATTAAATGAGAAGTATGAATGATCTTGAATATATTAATTATTTTATTTCACAAGCGAAGCAAAATTTTTTTAGCCTTGAGTAACTACTGATCAAGTACAACATTATTACTAATACTATTTAATTGACTTAAAAGGTGCTAGATCCTCTCCTGTCCCAACCTACATAAAAGACATATTTGCATAAATAGTTATATCTCTATTGCCTAGGGATAGAATTTAAAGGGCACAAACAATTTTTGATCACTTGACAGGCCAATGTGGCAAATTGAATCAATATCATATTTATTGATACAAGCCTCCTGGAAGCATTTTCCAATTGAATGCTTAATTCTTAATACATTTAGGGCTGGAGCATAACCGTCACAAACCACTGCTACTAAGTGATCGAACATTGGTACGCGCACATGGAAAATTACATGTGGCCGTGTTAAAAATTTACCCTTGGTGGACTCGCTAAGTTGCAGTGGACAGTAAGTTACCTACTGTTGTGCATCGGGCCCTTACTCAAACCTAGAGGTGACTTCGGATATATACCCGGAAAGTCGGAAACAGGTTCTCTTCTGATCTGATTTCAATTTCTGTTTCATTTTTTTAAACGCTGCCAGTACAACATTGCTTGCATTGCCAGACTTCCCCTGCTAGACGTCACAAAGCTACATGTTTTCCAAAAATCTGCTTCAATGTCACTATCATTGTTTGCACCTGAAGATAATGTATCAAAATACATTTTAACTCAAGTTTTCTGCTATCTTTAACACCGCAAAAATATGCGACGAGGCTCAGATTCCACTTGTTGCACTGTGCATTTCTCTTTTTAATCTTCTCTATTCAATTTGCTGCATTAAATTCCTCAAGCCTACTTTATCTCTGATATCCTCATTCCGTATTCGGTCCCATCTTGTCTTACCTACAATGCTTCTGAAAAACTTAATATCTACAGCCTGCACATGGCTCTCATCCACTGTTGTCATAATTATTCTAGGTCTGCTGCATACGTCGGTATTGGAACAAAGTAGGTCTGGTATATTGTAACCTTGCACTTCTTTGGTACGTACTTCTCTGTTCCATATGATGAGGTCTTTGATAGATTGGAATAATAAATTTTCTTGTAATTGTAGGCTACGTGCGTATTAATTAATATGTGGTAGTTCTGCCGTATTATATCATTTTTGTCTGTTTGGGTTGACATTTCTTCTTTTAACATGCTTTTTTTTAATCAACATGTCGAGAAAATATCACATGAAATAGCAAGTTTGACCTCTTGATAACAACATACTCGCATTTCAGATGCCACACCCTCAATCATGCCTACACTCGGGTTCGGACCGCAAATTTAAAAACATGGCGTAACAAAAGTGATATGTATTAATAAAATACGGTAGTGCCTATGGAGGAATCGGTTCCAAAATTTCTGTATCAGTCATTTCTACTCTACCTAAAACAAAATTAAATTTACGGTCTCTAAAATGTAGGCCTAATAAATTTTGTAATTTATATGCAAATTTAAGGCTAAACTAGTGTGCACACTGGTTTGAAAATTATTTTGCAATTTGAACCTCGATCTGAACCTTTGATTGATTGGATATTGCTTAACGTCTCATATTAATGCACTTTGGCTATTCGAGACGATGAGTGGTGATAGATGAGGATAAAGTATGAACAGAAGGGAGGAGGGGAAACCCGGTACCGGCACGTAGCCTACTCCTTTCAAAAAGTACCAAGGGGACCACCGGCTTAACGTCCCATCCAAAAGGACGGTGTAACCTTGACAGTCATACAGGTTCCTCCACTAACCCGGACTGCCGAGCAGCCGTCGAGGAGAACGAAGCCGTTATACTAGCTCTCAAACCCTCCATCTGCGTGAGTTTCAGGGCAGAGCGGTCGCCCACTCTACCCCTGACCATGCCCGGTTCTGCTTAACTTCGGTGTTCGAGTGGGAACCGGTTTAACCATCTCGGCTAACCCACTGCCTATGAAATTCTCGCTACATCAGCGACGGATCGATACAAGTCCGCCGCTCGATAATCGAGTAATTGCTGCAAGGTGTCTGCCTATGATTATCATGTCATCGACATTTAGGGTTGTGCAAACCTGTTTTTTTTTTCAAACCGAACCGCGCACCTCGAATTGAACCTTTTTTCTTCAGTGTCAATGACCTAGGCCACAAAAATTAAAGATCTTCCAAGTCCATAGAAATTGTTGTACAATTCACAAATTTTATTAATTGTGCTGGGTTAGGTTCAAGGTCAGGATTTACCTAAGCTGTGTACTGATTACAAGGTAAATACAGTAATGAGAGCTAGATTTCAAAAGAAATGTTTGTTGAAAAGTGGGGTTATTGTATGCCTACTGATGGATATCTTGGCCTGGGCCCAGATAGAGTTGTCGGATCTCGGATGTGTTGGATATAGCCGGTTTCTTCTGTGGTATCATTTAGGCCTAACTCACCCGCGTAATCATAATACACAACGAAAAACGGAACAATCTTAATATCATAGCGTCCATGACAGGATGCAATCGTAGGCCTACTCATCGCAGTGCTAATTTGATTATCGAGCGGTGACCGCGGTGGAATTTTATCAATCGGTCGCTGCTGTAGGCGTGGCTTTGGAAGGCGTGGCACCAAAAGTTCGGATCGTATTTCGAATTCAGCCCGTCCCACCCTACCATTATTTGAAGTATGTCGTGTGCTAGAAATTATAAACTGATTACAATAGTGCTGCTCCTAGGGCGTTATCAAGAGAAATTCAATAAATGTTCACTGTTTATAGTAAGCTATTGACCGAATCAATAGTTTACTATTGACCGAATCAATAGTTAACTATTGACCGATTCAATAGTTGACTATTGACTAACCCAATAGTAAACTATTAAAGGTATCAATAGTTAACTATTGATGAATCAATAGTAAACTCTTAGTTGTTGCCAATAGTTTACTATTGGTGAAATGCTTTACTATTGGTTAGTTATCAATAGTAAACGTCAATAGTTTGTCTCAATAGTTTGTCCAAATTAACTATTAGGTGAAATACTATTGGAGCTCCGAATAGTTCCTCAATAGTAATTTTTCATAAGGGATACTTAAGTTATAAATATCCTTCATCAAAATATTCAGAGTCTAGTTAGCTCAACAACAAAACTTGGTGTTCCACGGAAAAAAGGGATGAGACACGTGTCTCAATTATCACAAACTTCTCTTTCATTAGATAATATTCAACAAAGTGGACATGGTTTTAATCAAAATATAGTAAAAATACATCATATGTCCAAGATACTATTCACATTAGAACAAAACTAAGAACACCCCTGCTTAAAGGGCCTGTTCACCTCTTTAACAAGTTATCCTTGAAACCAAGTACGAACATAAAAATTAAGTTCATTGTGTGTATTTCCAGACCTACGTCAATAGGGGTCTTTAAATTCATCAGCGCGCTTCGGGGTTGGGTTGCGAGTTGGAATTTATATTCCAGGTATAAAATACCTGGATTGATTGGATTGGATATTGCTTAATGCCTCATATTTATGCAACTTGCAGGCACTCGTCTCTTCACTACCGGATGGTACGGATACTGTCGTCATGGGGTTAGCAGATGATGGCTGCAGTAATACCGAGTTACAGGCACTCGTCTCTTCACAACCTGATGATACAAGATACTGTCGTCATGGAATCAACAGATGGTTGCAGTAATACTGAGTTGCAGGCACTCGTCTCTTCACTACCGGATGGTACGGATGCTGTCGTCATGGGGTTAGCAGATGATGGCTGTAGTAATACTGACTTACAGACATTGTTCTCTTCACTACCGGATGGTACGGATACTGTCGTCATGGGGTTAGCAGATGACGGCTGCAGTAATACTGAGTTGCAGGCACTCGTCTCTTCACTACCGGATGGTACGGATACTGTCGTCATGGATTAGCAGATGATGGCTGCAGTAATACTGACTTACAGGCACTCGTCTCTTCACTACTTGATGGTACAGGTACTGTCGTCATGGAATCAACAGATGGCTGCAGTAATACCGAGTTACAGGCACTCGTCTTTTCACTACTGGATGGTATAGATACTGTCGTCATGGGGTTAGCAGAAGATGGCTGCAGTAATACCGAGTTACAGGCACTCGTCTCTTCACAACCTGATGGTACAGATACTGTCGTCATGGAATCAACAGATGGCTGCAGTAATACCGAGTTACAGGCACTCGTCTCTTCACTACCTGATGGTGCAGGTACTGTCGTCATGGGGTTAGCAGATGATGGCTGCAGTAATACTGCATGCAATGCACAGTGGAAATATGCACAAAGCGATTTGAATATCGAGGTCCACTCGTCAAGCACCTGAAATATCACATTGCACAAGGCTGTAAGATTAAGTGTCCAGAGACACCTTGTAACCGGGAGTATATGAACGCCACATCGTTTTCATCCCACTAATCGTCTTGCCATACCAAAAAAGAATTGAGGAACTCAGTACAAGAACTTGTATATGGCAGTAACTCAATTGAGGGTATCAACTCCCACACTGATTGTGTAGATCTATCAGAAAATCTTTCTGAAGTATGCAGCAATGGCTTAGATGGCAATGACTCAAGTGAGGGTACAGTTGATTGAGATGATTTTAATCTAAAAATACTTTATTTGAAATTGGAGTCTAAATTAATTTTACCATCCTCTACAATCCAACTAGTATTGAAGAAATGGGATGTATCCACAAATAAGGAAGATTATATTAGACAGAAAATGAAGGTGCATCTTCTTGCTGATAGTTTGGAAGGAGAATGGGTAAATTATATTCTTGATGAGACATTTGCAAATGATCTATTTGTTGTAGCACACAGATCGGATGGGCCGCTTCGAAGTGGATATATGAGATCCAAGTTTATTAAAGAAACTATTACATCACTTACCTCACAAGTCCATTTTATTGGGCAAGAAACATGATACAGACTGTCACTTTTGTTATGTGCCCATTCAGGACACAATTAAAGCCATGATGAGTGATGCATCTGTATTACTGCAGTATAATAATCCAGAAAAAAATAACAGTGGATTGCTGACAGACTTCACTAATGGTAAAGTATTAAAAAACAACCAGTTATTTCAAGAAAACCCTGAAGTATTTCGTATTATATCATACGAAGATAGTTTTTAAGTTGTAAACCCTCTTGGTTTGGCGAAAAATGAACACAAAATTCTTGCAATCTACTAAGTCTAGGCAATTTGCATACCCACTCAAGGTCGCAGATCGACACCATTCAACTGGTAGCACCATGCAAAGAGAAAGATTTAATGATATCGGAGAGTGTTTCTCGTTCTAAAAACGATGTTGCTAATGATAACCAAAGAGTTGTATTTAAAATATCAATTGTAGGTGATTAGGACTCACACATGACGATTGATGGCTTTCATCGACTTAAGTAAGTTTTTGGTCTGAAGGATATTGGCGCCTAGAGTCAAAAACACTTCAAGTAAGTTATGGAAGTGTTCCTGTAAAGAAGGAAGTTCATGAATCACGAAATAAGTTTGACCACGATTTGGGAACATATTCATTTCTTTGTGAAGTGGATGACGAGATAAATGTTTTCCCAACAGAACAGTTTCACGTTTGCACTAAGATTGCATTGAAAAACAAAATGAATATTTGTTGTCAGTTGACTTTCCTTGGCATAAAATTTCGTAAAAACGGTTCGTTTGTTGATTATGCAAGATGTAAATATCAGAACTGCAAGTCATTTAAATTTCAATGAAAACCGTCTGGGAGTCATAGCTATAACGTATTGGTCGTTGCAGATTCAAATCAAGAAGAAAGCCATGGTGGAAACAAACTATTTAACCAGCTAAGAGCGATTGAGCGAGATAAAGTGAACAACATTTTGAAGTATCCAAAAGCCAATAAACGTATATTTGAAATCCATAGAATGCGCCGATGGCGTGGGAGAAATATATCCTCTACAAGTTTTGCAGAAAGCAAAGTCGGAAGATAAAGTATCGCGCTACTTCCACTCAGACGGTATTTTTGACGTAATATTAAGAGTCCGATGAATGGCTGGGCGCTGTCAAATTTGCGGTGAAGGTCGGAACTACTAGCGCACGACACGCCTGTGAGATATGCAACTTCTTTTACTTTTGTACAAGGAGGTCTGCTCACCGACAGGGTTGTTTTGACGGTTGGTCAGGGGGCGGGGGTTATATTTATTACCTCGCAGGCAGGGCTGAGAAACCTTTCAAGGCCAGATGCGCCGACAGGTCTTATTCATGGGACGGAGGGTAGTCATAAAATTGCTATTCAACGAGAACTCCAATACGGCGTAGCATCCCATGACAGTAATGTTTGGTCGAGTCGCGTGTTATGTCTTCATTCTACCAACTTTCATCCCAACATATTAGTATGTAAAAATAAATAAATAATTTCGAATAACTCATTTAATTGGTAAGCCTACACGGAACCTTCATCGTGTTATCATATTATTTGTAATATTACATACCATGGAACATAATCGAATTCGTTCGATGTAAAAACAAAAACCGTATCATAAAACTGGGAAATTACAATAAATAATTGGTTATATTGATTGAAAACACCGCCGCAATTTACGTGTCTTTAGGGTGAGCCTCGTTCTCTGGAGGGATATGGCAACATTCGAAGTGAGGGGGGAATCGGGGTTTCTACTACCTGTCAACGTCCATTCACACATTCTGTTGTGATCAAAATAATTTTTTCCGCGAGAATTTTTTTTTTAGCCGAAAATTTAACAGCATGGCTCAAATATGTAGCTCGAGTTATGGAATGTGTTTTTTTTTGCCGAGTACCTACGATCAAAATTGGCCGAGATAAGGATTATTTATTTTACGTTCAACAATTCAGATTTGCACCCACAAGTGCCAAGTAACTACGGCTTACAATACAATACAAAGATAATATACATATCATGTAACACACGTACAAGTAGCCTCATTATAAAATAAACAAATATAATTAGTACCTACAAATTGTTGCTACACTGAATGTTGTTGACAAATCGAGTGGTATTGTTCACGGCGAAAATTTATATAGTTTTCGTAACAACTAGGAAACTTAAAAAAATTGTATTGTATGCATTCAACTTGTTTAATTTTGGTGTCGTGATGAGGATTCCACACAACTCTCCGTAGTCAACTTGGGGTCGAATCAAGAATACATAAATTTCCATGATGACTATACGCGATTGTTGTGTGTGATATAGTAAAGAGGGTGGAAAACTGAAGAAGGAAAGAAGTTGACATTGGGCGTTTTAATGAAGTTGTCCGTTTCCAATAAGTTATCTTTATTGAAATGACACGGGGCTCTTTATGGTTGAATGGGTGTGTTTCTATAAAAGATACATCAGTATGTACCTTATACATCAACGTTTAGGATAGCAGAACTGTACCATTCTTGGAATCTTAGCACATAAAATGGCAACTAATCACACTATCATAAAATGTTACCGGATACAGGATAATTTACGTATAATTTACGCGAAACAGTAATAATAATATCCGTTACACATTTCGGTAAAACAAAAAAAAAATATTACTGGATATAAAATAAACAGGTATAATTAACAAGAAACAGCATAATATGGTTATACATTTCGGTAAAACAAAGCACATAAAATATTACCGGGTATAAAATAACATGTAATTTACAAAAAACAGCAAAAATGTCGTTGCTGGTTCACTGAATTCCGTCCCTCCCGAATCCTGTTAAAATTAAAGAAAAATAATTTAGATTCGTAGGATTATTTTTATAATTTTAAAGTTATTCGAAATGTTCTTAGATTTGAGTATGATTTATTTATGCTAATGATTGTATAACTTTTGAACCAATTACTTGTCCACACGAATATAAAGTTTTATTTTGCATTACCATATTGATAAGTGTAGTTTTTAGTTTTAGCTATAGCGGTACAAATGTAAGTGTTGTTGTACCAACGGTGATCATCGTCGTTTACCACGACTTGGGATCGAACTCTGGACCTCCCTCCAACTATTTCGTATTTCCAATATTCACAGTGGTCAAATTACTGGTGGGGACCATCTTTGAAGCTGAGGGTTTTCTACCTGATGCATTCTCTTGTTTTATTTGTTCTATTTATTTATTGATTTTTTTTTTGTTTAATTGCAAATATTTAATAACGTTGTTAAAATATTAAGCGTGTGTCTTGAGTTTCATTTTTTTGGACGAAATTCTACGATAAAAACTGACAGAGTTACGGATAATGCTTCTACAATATATTTTAATAATATTATAATAATAATTTATATATAAAATAATTTAATAATATTTGTATATTTCAGTCAGTTTTGATCGTAGACACTAGGGAAAAACCACATTTCATAACTCAAGCTACACATTTGAACCACGTTATTAAATATTTGCAATTATAAAAAAAAAATTTCGCTGAATAAATTATTTTCATCACAATAGATTTGAAATGGTCGATGGCAGGTAGAAAAAACCCATGTTCACTCCCAAGCTTGCTGCCTCGTTCCCGTCTAGCGATTTGAAAAAAAGGTGGAAAGGGAAAAATGCACACAGAGGCTGTTATAAAGAATAATTCATTAAATTCTGTGAGTGCTTCTGTAATTAGTATGGGTAATGAGGAAACACCGATAAAATACACAAAGTTATATTCAAAGAATTGGTGCTACTATAGTGGAGCGACGGAATGAAATAATGATTGAATGAAAGTCCAAGGTTCGATCTCCACCCGTGTCACGGTGGCAAACCAGCATCACATGACAATAAACAAATAACAATCAACATTGTTTCCCTTTTAGATAATCGCCGACACTGACGAGATTTGCGACAGTGTTCTTCTTTCGTTTCCTAGACGAATGCATCATCTTTTTCTTTCCATAACGATAATCCATGTTCTCCATCGTGTACAACACATAAACTATAATCGACACAACAAATATCGACAATAATGGTTCATCACCCTGTCCAACCCACACCACCCTGGTTTCACCCGACCTCCTTCCACCCGCCACCATAAAACCAACCCAACCCCGGCAACCCTCGCCGGTCCTGCCTGTCATAAACATTGCCCTCGAAAATTTGAAATTACTAGCGTTTCGATGCTAGCGTTACCTATCGGCTGAACGCTGAAGTTCTTAGTGCTAAATTTTGCAATATGCGTAACGATGTAAAAACCATACGAGTACTTCTAGAACCATCAGATTTTTACAGAGTACGTATTTGATTGTTATCTAGGTCAGTACGTTTTGATTTTTTTTTCCTGGTGAAATTCTACATGTTATCCGTTATTCTGTTTGATGCCAATTGACAGTTTTTTCCTCGGCTTAGAAAAATTATTATTCATAATTTGGTTACGCACTAATCTAGATGACATTGTTTTCTGTGTACCTGATTTTTTGCAACAAAAACAAGCTATTACTTTCGGAGTTACATAGTTATGACTGACCCTCTCCGAGCGCATCAGCCAGAGCTCCATGCATGCGGCTCTTAAGACGGAGACAGGAGCTACAGGAGCTAGAATCTGCTTCTACATCCAACAAGTGAGCGATCCAATATGTATTCACATGTACAGCAAACATCAATTTGAGGTATTACAGCGTTGTATTGGTAAAACAAATGTGGAAGTTCATAATGACGCAACGCGAAAAGATAATATCCGACAGCCGTATTTGTCTCACTCAAGTCGTATTTATTACTATGCATGTACTGTAAATATAAATGAGTGATAGTTCCAATGTTAGAGATGATAAGCTCGAAGCGGTTACTATAGGAAACTTCTTGGCAAAGTACAAATACTGGCTAAGTCAAATCACTAGAACATATTTTCCATTTAAGTCCGCTATAGTAGATTTGAGCTGGGCCATCATAATAGCTGTAATTCAGGGCTGGAACAAGATTACTCTATTACAGCAGTATCTTAAAGTAATGTATAATATAGTATTTGCACTGACAGTCATGCTGCACATGAGACTACGATTCCAACTCCTAAAACTGTGCATTGTTGCTGCAAAAACATCATGAAAAATGTATCAACTCAATTAAAATCTAGAAGGATAACTGGCAAACGGAAAAAAATCATCAATGAAGCAGTGGGTTTACTGGTTTTAGCTACTTTCTTCAACAATGTGGAAAAGTATTCGCCGATGTGAGTTATTCCGAATG
>JAMZAV010007915.1:0-22919 GCA_024449915.1 Sweltsa coloradensis | reverse complement strand
GAGTGGGCCAAGGTACCGTGGACTTTTCAGTGTGTAGATAAAGTCATGTGATGGTGGAACTGAGTGGTCCCAATACAGGCTTAGATTGATTTAAGTTTAACGTACATGGATTTGATGACCCCACCCCGCATTGTATTGTTATTATGTGGTGTGGTGTGGAATACTGGGTCTATACACTTAACGTTTAAACAGTCTAGTTGTAAGGGAAGAGGTTAAAAACACATTCTTCGTCATGGCGCCCACACACATCTAAGGGACGCGCCAATTTCAGTGTCAGGGGTACTAGTTGACTGCAGGTAGAACCATGTTTCTACAATATATCTCGTTACTAAGGTCTGCGATGCGCATGTGGGCGGAGCTTCCCGCCGCGCTGTGACTAAGCCGGTGCGCAATTTGGGTTTTCCCGTCCACTCATTCACTCCATGCTTCACTCCATTCCACTCGCATGATTGTTTCGGTTTGTTATGAATAGTTGTAAATCGTGTGTACCATGGTGAAGAGTGTAGCATGGTCCGTGTTTGGCTTCAATAGCAACTCGAGAAACGTGTGAAACATGATGGCTCAGATACACTTTTTTCGTTTTTCCAAAAGATTCAGACCCGTGCAATGATTGGTTCGACGGTGTAAACAAAAATACATACATTATCACAAGAGATTATCGTCGCGTCTGCACGAAGGTGCTCTGAACATTTCACTGAAAGTTACTTACATTGGAACCTTTAACATCAACACTGTATTCCCCTAACAATGCTAAAAAAAAAAAAAAAACCGGGTAGTGTTCGATCTCTTAAAATGCCACTTACAAGTTCCCTCACAGAAAAAGACACTGAAAAGCGAGACAAGAGAAAAGAAAATCGCGAAAAGAGAAAGCTGGTTGACGATTTAGTTGTACCAGTATTGATACATTTACTTGTTTACATAATAGGGTCTACTCTATTTTTAAAAATTTATCGACAACATATATAGGGGAACCGGATTGCATCCCTTCTTTGAGTCAGTCAAACCAAATATTATATACTATTTAAATAATAATTGAAGTATTTTAGTATACGTCGGATACAGAGAGGATTTTCTGAGGGTTTTTGTTACATACATCGTAACTATGACTGTCTTATTATATACGCATAAATAATGGTAAAATAAATAAATACACTTTTTTAGGATGCCCGCTGTAGGGTAGGTATACACATAAGATTTAACCGATGTGTCCCTCTTCAGGTTACTAACTAGGTATATTGCGGATAGGACAATTGTGAAGGGATGTCCGGGGCTATTTATGAGGAGTCAATCCCTTGCATTGGAAAACCTCAGAAAAACCTCAGCAGGATTGCCGGTCTCGACGGGATTCGAACCTGGGACCTCCCGAGTCAGAGTCCCAACGCTAAAAAAAAAAAAAAAAATGCTCGAGCCAACACTGTCGGGATTAAAGTTGTTTCTTACGTTTAAAAACCTATATCATGTTCTAAACAGGGAATACTTACATTAAATCTGTGAAACGTGGTAATGATGGTTACACAAAGAAAACGCGCTACTTATTTGTCTTAATTCTACACTAGCACGTGTCAGGGCCGTGTTTAGGCCGAGGTTACCCAGGCAGCTGCTTAGGACGGCGATTTTTTAGGGGGGCGGCATTGATCCAGAAATACTTAACTATGTATTTCCTACGTTTTTCATAAAATGTCTGAAAATTACAAAAAACAAATACTTTTTGAAAGAATTATAATCCTTCATTCTGCAGTATATTGTATTTCTAATACTGAAATCCTTTGATAACCCGCCTCATTTCCGTCATTGACACAATCGGTTGCCGTGCTGCTCTTATTACAGTCGAGCTCCAATCCAACACTTATAACACATTTTTAATAATCCCTTTTATTTTGCAATGTTACTATGCCCATACTACCAAAAACTTGTGCTTTTCTTTGTATGTCGTCATAAATCGAGTGTTGTTAAATGTGTAAAACTGATTTTTATGATGTTGTTAATAATTTCTATGTATACATCAACTAATTATTTAGTAACTTAAGCTTGCAAGTTTTAATTATTCTGGTTAAAATTATTTTAATCTCCTAAAATATACAAGGGATAATAAATAAAATAAATAAATAAAATAAATAATACAAAATAAATAAATAAATAAATAAATTTATATTTCATTTTATCAGAATTATGACTTTTATTATTGTTACTATTGTTTTTATGTTTATATTGATATCTTGTTAATGGGTGTGTGGTGGATATGATTTGAGTTCACTTTTTCGATATCTCTGATGATTATTTTAGTTGTTTTTTTTAACGGAAATAAAAGAATACGACACGAATAATTGAAGATGGTTATCAAACATAACTGCGCGATGTAAATAAACACTCGTTTTGTACACATGTTTCCCTCACCCTCACTGTACAGCCCAGGCAGGTGGCCGGCCGTGCGCACCGGCTGACGTCATGCGCGGCCTTGAACGAAACTCGTCGCGGGACGGGCAGACCTTAGTAACGAGATATATTGTTAGATCATGAGGTAGAACATAGGGGAACATGGAAAGTGCGCGAATTCTTAAGTGAGCGAATTCTTAACTGCGCGAAACTGAGCGAAAAGTAAAGTGCGCGAAAGGTAAAGTGCGCGAAAAGGACACTGCGCGAATTCTTAACTGCGCGAATAGTAAAGTGAGCGAAAAGGACATTGAGCGAAAAGCATAGTGCGCGAAAAGGACACTGAGCGAAAGTTTTCGCTCACTTTGCGTTTCGCGCACTTAAAAATTCGCTCACTTCACGTTTCGCGCACTTAAGGATTCGCGCACTTTCCATATTGCCGAACATAGAGCTATACTCGCCTTCCTGAGTCGCTTGGAGTCCACGGGCTCGTTGGTCCCCGGCTGTATCTTGTACTTGCGCAGAGCCTCGGGCTTCAGAGTGACGTCCAGGATGGTGAACATTGTCCCCCAGATCCAGTAGACGGCAGTCGACACGATGAGCGTGCCGTAGAAGTAGTAGGTGAACTCATCCTCGCCCACTCTGTCCACCAGACGGTCCCACAGGCCTTGCCAGAAGTCGCCGGAGGCGCCCCAGAACCTCTGCAGGTGCCTGGGGATTTTTTTTTAATCATAATTTTAACAAATGCGAAATTCCTAAAAAATCTAAATGTATAAAATGATTGTCATTTATTGTATGAAGTTGTTTTAAACATTAAATGCGTGAGACAAATTTGAAATCATCGGTTCGTCTGTCATTATTTTGGTTATTTCCACCATTTTGCATTATGCCCAACTCAAGATCAGAACGATGGCCACTCGGAACCTCTAGGTACAATCACTGAATCTTGAACACTTACTCATGACTAATGGACAAGTTTCTTACATAATTGGATGAGCGAAGCGTAGACTTCAATTTCACCGACCCCCAAAAAAATTGAGCTCGGTTGTTTTTTTTTTGTTTTTTTTTGTTCGTTTTTCCGTCTGTTTGTTCGCTCTCTACCGGGCAAACGGCATATGCGATCTTGATGAAAATTTGACACGACCTTCGTTTTCTCTGAACTTAGACTTGCCACGTTTTTGGGTACAATCGAAGAAATATTTCTCATGAATATCGTACTTTTACGATTTTTTTCGATTTTTAGTGCGATATTTTCGTGCCATTTAGCCCAATTCTGACCAAACGGGTGGGGATACAACGTTCATATTTCACATGGACATTAACGTAATGGTGATGTATTGCTTTCTGAAAGAAAAAAGTTGAAAAAGTTAGCCAGAATCGAGAGAAATAAAGCTTTTAATATACGTTTTTTGACTTTTTGTGCGATATTTTCGTGCCATTTGGGCCAATTCTGACCAAACGGGTGGGGCTACAACGTTCATATTATAAATAGACATTAAGGTTATGGTGATGTAGTACCTTTTGAAAGAAAATGTTGAAAAAGTTAGCCAGAATCCATAGAAATATAGCTTTAAAGAAAATGTTGAAAAAGTTAGCCAGAATCCAATAGAAACTTGACAACAATCACCTACAATGCGTCGGCAGAAAAACAAAGCACTTGCAAAAGTAAAGATATCTCACGCAAACTAAAAACTTTAAAAAAGCTCATCCATCAACGCGGCGGGACTTTAGCGTTTTCCTAGTATGCCAAATTAATAAGAGGACTTAATACCAGAATTCGCCATACTGACTATAGAAAACCAAGGAAGGTTTATGCGTTCATATTGCCCTGTTGACAACCTCTAGCTAGAACACAGACTTTCAAAACTCCTCAACCTCTCGCAAGCCCATTCTTAACATGTGTCCTCATATATTATTGGATGAGCGTAGCGAGCGTAGCGAGCGAAGCGAAGACTTCAATTTCACTGACCCCCAAAAAATTAAGCTCCAATGTTTTTTTGTTTTTTTGTTTTTTTTTGTTTGTTTTTTTTTTTGTTTGTTTTTCTGTCTGTTTGTTCGCTCTCTACCGGGCAAACGGCATATGCGATCTTGATGAAAATTTGAGGGGACCTTCGTTTTCTCTGAACTTAGACTTGCTACATTTTTGGGTACAATCGAAGAAATATTTCTCATGAATATCGTACTTTTACGATTTTTTTCGATTTTTAGTGCGATATTTTCGTCACATTTGGGTCGATTCTGACCAAACGGGTGAAGCTACAACGTTCATATTTCACATGGACTTTAGGATTATAGTGATGTAGTACCTTTTGAAAGAAAAAGCTGAAGAAGTAAGCTAGAACCCATAGAAATAAAGGTTTTAATATGAGTTTTTCGATTTTTAGTTCGATATTTTCGACACATTTGGGCCGATTCTGACCAAACGGGTAGGGCTACAACGTTCATATTTCACATGGACATTAAGGTTATGGTGATGAAGTACCTTTGGAAAGAAAAAGTTGAAAAAGTTAGCTAGAATCCATAGAAATAAAGGTTTTAATATGAATTTTTTTACTTTAAGTGCGATATTTTCGTCACATTTAGGCCGATTTTGACCAAACGGGTGGGGCAACAACGTTCATATTTCACATGGACATTACGGTTATGGTGATGTAGTACCTTTTGAAAGAAAAAGTTGCAAAAGTTGACAAAGTTATCCAGAATGCATAGAAATAAAGGTTTTAAAATATGTTTTTTGAGGTTTAAAATAACAACTAACAAGAAACAATAGAAACTTGACAACAGTCACCTACAATGCATTCACTAAGCACTTGCAAAGGAAAAGTGGTCCCACGCAAACTAAAAACTTACAAAAACGCTCATCCATCAACGCGGCGGGACTTTAGCGTTTTCCTAGTTGTATAGGCATATCATGAGTTCTCCAACCATGTTATGAAACCTTGATCAATATTTACTGAAAAAATCATGGAAATTATTGTAAACCGACAGTGATGGATCGAGCGTTAAGCGCGCGACTCAGATTCAGAAGGTCCGGGATTCAAATCCCATCGAGACCGGCATACCTGACTGAAGTTTTTCCGAAGTTTTCCTCAGTCGTGAATGCGAATACAACAGATCGAATCCTCTTTAACAGCCCTCGGACATCCCGTCACAATTGTCCAATTCCAATATACCTAGTTCACCTGAAGTTTTTTGTTAAACACCAAATACAAGCTTGTTGGATGACCGAAGCAAGAGAAGCGAAGACTTCAATTTCACTGACCCCCAAAAATTTAGCTCGGGTGTTCTTTTGTTTGTTTGTTTGTTTGTTTTTTGTTTGTTTGTTTTTCCGTCTGTTTGTTTGCTCTCTACCGGGCAAACGGCATATGCGATCTTGATGAAAATTTGACAGGAACTTTTGAAATCTCTGAACTTGGACTTGCCACGTTTTTGGGTACAATCGAAGAAATATTTCTCATGAATATCGTACTTTTACGATTTTTTTTCGATTTTTCATGCGATATTTTCGTGCCGTTTGGGCCAATTCTGACCAAATGGGTGGGGCTACAACGTTCATATTATACATGGACATTAAGGTTATGGTGATGTAGTACCTTTTGAAAGAAAAAGTTAAAAAAGTTAGCCAGAATCCATAGAAATAAAGCTTTTAATATAAGTTTTTTACGGTAAATAATACCAATTGACGAGAAACAATAGAAACTTGACAACAATCACCTACAATGCGTAGGCAACAAAACAAAGCACTTGCAAAAGTAAAGATATCCCACGCAAACTAAAAACTTTAAAAAGCTCATCAATCAACGCGGCGGGACTTTAGCGTTTTCCTAGATTAACATTAATGACATGCACATGAAAATTATACTAGGAAGCTTCGCAAACGCTTTTTTTAGTCGCGTTGATGGATGAGCTTTTTTGTAAGTTTTTAGATTGCGTGGGATCTCTTCAATTTAGCAAGTGCTTTTTGAACGCATTGTAGGTGATTGTTGCCAAGTTTCTATTGTGACTTGTAATTGTTATTGAACGAGTGAGCGTAGCGAACGTAGTGATTTCCATTCGACTTAAACGGCCCTGATGGTTTTTCTGCGTGCGTGCGTGTGTGTGTGTGTGTGTGTGTACGTTGAAAATCAGCCGAATCGCTGAACAGATTGCGCTGAAATTTTAAACGGACATCCGGTACGAGTTTATTGAGAACTGCTAACAAAATCAGCAAGATTCATTGCGATTTAAACCTACAAGAAATGATAAACTGAGAAATAGACTTCCAATGTTTAGAAATTATTTTAACGACAATGTTTTAGATTTTGAAAAGATATTTTTTGTTTGTTTTTCGCCTGGCCGTGAAATGCCGTGCCCATGCAAGGTCAGTCGAATGTTGGACGTCAAGGTACCCCCAAATTCCGCTCGTAGATTGAGTAAACCTTGCAATATTTTCACGTATTTCGTACTGGCTATGTTTACCATAGTTGGCCCTATTGCCACAGATGATGGACTACCCTGCGTTATATGCATTTCAAAACATGTTTAATTATTTTTGAAATACAATCTAGAAATTACAAAATCTTTCCCGACCATTGAACCCACGTCTCCCACATATCGGCTACAAGGGCGCCTTAGCCAACTAGACTAGGGAAACGCCAAAGTAGTAGTTAGACGAGTGAGCGAGTCATGTTGTGAGTACCCGAGAACATTTGCATTTAAGTTTGATTATATTCGTATAAATAATAGTTTTTTAAAGTTTAGTTGGTATACGGGGACGGGCGCGTCAACTGTAAGGTCATAATGCGCCTCTCTAGCCTATGATAGGCTAGGTAGGCCTAAGGTAGGGGGAAGAAAAGTAATGTAATCGGGTACTCAACACATGGCTCACTCACTCGTTTAACAACGACTTTGGCGTTTCCCTAGTTATATACCTAAAACAACTTATATTAAAACCTTTTTTCTATGGATTCTGGCTAACTTTTTCAACTTTTTATTTCAAAATGCAATTCATCACCATAACCTTAATGTCCATGTAAAATATGAACGTTGTAGCCACACCCGTTTGGTCAGAATCGGCCCAAATGTCACGAAAATATCGCACTAAAATTAGAAAAAAATCGTAAAAGTACGATAATATTCATGTGAAATATTTCTTCGATTGTACCCAAAAACGTGGCAGGTCTAAGTTCAGAGATTTCAAAGGTCCCCTCCAATTTTCATCAAGATCGAATATGCCGTTTGCCCGGTAAAGAGCGAACAAACAAACAAAAGTAATAATAATAATAATAATAATAATAATAATAAAATAAAATAAAACACCCGAGCTAAATTTTTTGGGGGGTCAGTGAAATTGAAGTCTTCGCTTCGCTCATCCAAAAATTAGATTTTGTTATGTTTACAAATTGTTGGATGAACGTAACGAGCGAAGCGAGTGAAGCGAAGACTTCAATTTCACTGACCCCCCAAAAAATTTAGCTCGGGTGTTTTTTTGTTTGTTTTGTTTTGTTTTTTTTTTGTTTGTTTGTTTTTCCGTCTGTTTGTTCGCTCTCTACCGAGCAAACGGCATATGCGATCTTGATGAAAATTTGACAGGACCTTCGAAATCTCTGAACTTAGACTTGCCACGTTTTTGGGTACAATCGAAGAAATATTTCTCATGAATATCGTACTTTTACGATTTTTTTTCGATTTTTTGTGCGATATTTTCGTGCCATTTGGGCCAATTCTGACCAAACGGGTTAGGCTACAACGTTCATATTATATATGGACATTAAGGTTATGGTGATGTAGTACATTTTGAAAGAAAAAGTTGAAAAAGTTAGCCAGAATCTATAGAAATAAAGCTTTTAATATAAGTTTTTTGATTTTTTGTGCGATATTTTCGTGCCGTTTGGGCCAATACTGACCAAACGGGTGGGGCTATAACGTTCATATTATACATGGACATTAAGGTTATGGTGTTGTAGTACCTTTTGAAAGAAAAAGTTGAAAAAGTTAGCCAGAATCCATAGAAATAAAGCTTTTAATATAAGTTTTTTACGGTAAATAAAACCAATTGACAAGAAACAATAGAAACTTGACAACAATCACCTACAATGCGTAGGCAACAAAACGAAGCACTTGCAAAAGTAAAGATATCCCACGCAAACTAAAAACTTTAAAAAGCTCATCCATCAACGCGGCGGGACTTAAGCGTTTTCCTAGTTATCAAATTTGTTAACATTGTTCCTGAAACTGTAAAGTATCCGTACAGATACAGAATGTATTCTATATCTCGTTTGGCTCCCGACAGTATCCGACTATCCGTGCACATGATGTAGGCTAGCTATGTTGACAGTGGGTTAGGCTCCGGACAATACATTTGATCGCTCGTCTTGCCGAGAACCTTGAAACACGTGCATGACTCGGCAGGTTCAGTGGCCCAAGTCAAGTGAATCTTACTCACCAGGTGAGCGAGTTCCTGAAGGCAGCGAAGATGATGAGCGGAGCGCCGACCACCAGGAGCAGATTCTTCAGCTGCATGAAGAACGTGGACTCGGACGTCGCGTCCGTCTTCTTCGCGGCGTCCCCCGTCTTCTGCGACGCCGTCCTCTTCTTCATCTTGCCTGCATGGACAAACAGAACAGATCCTCTCTCAAGTCAAGCAATACTGAGCCGGCGCATGCGCAACAGAACCGGTTCTAGTTCAGAAGCCATCACACATTGTCAAGGTCCATTTAAAAATTTTAAATGTGCTTGTTGTGCAATTATCGTCCGGATGTTTTAGCCATCTATTTCTAAGCGCGTACATAATCTGGTTTCCTAGTTTTAGGAATTAGATAATACCGCGGGGACAATGAAAGCTGAGCAGAGCCGGTGTCGTGTGTCGCAGAACCAGGAATCACAACGTCACGTCACGTGACAATAACAATGACTATTGCTCCGGTGGTGGCACGCGATACTCGAA
This sequence comes from Sweltsa coloradensis, assembly GCA_024449915.1. Classification (NCBI taxonomy): domain Eukaryota; kingdom Metazoa; phylum Arthropoda; class Insecta; order Plecoptera; family Chloroperlidae; genus Sweltsa; species Sweltsa coloradensis. The sequence goes on along the minus strand of JAMZAV010007915.1, from coordinate 13,624 downwards.
TCAGGCACGTCCGCGTCCACAGTCCAGGGTTCGACGCCGGCCACTGGCAATACGCGCTGGAGTTCGTTGTCCCTAGGATTCCCTCAGGCAGAATCATAGAAATTAATACAACTAGGCCGCTTCGCGAACGCTTTTCCAGTCGCGTTGATGGATGAGCTTTTTTAAAAAAATATTTCTGTCCAATGGTTACGTTTTTAAGTGGAATCTCATTACTTTTTCTTTCGTTACTTGATATTACTTGTTAATTATACGCCTGTAAAAGGCTTATGTTAAAACCTTTATTTCTATTAATTTTGACCAACATTTTCAATTTTTTCTTTCAAGAGTCACTACATCACCATAATCTTTATGTCAATGTAAAATATGAACGTTGTAGCCCCACCCGTTTGGTCAGAATCGGCCCAAATATCACGAAAATATCGTATTAAAAATTGGGGAAAAAATCGTAAAAGTACGATTTCTATAAGAAATATTTTTCAAATGTCTCGAAAATCATAACGTATATAATTTCAGTGATTTTAAACGTTCCCATCAAGTTTCATCAATATCGCAGTATCCGTTTGCCAAATATCACGAAAATATCCAATTAAAAATGGGCGAAAAATCGTAAAAGTACGATAATCATAAGAAATATTTGATCGATTATACTCAAAAACGTGGCAGTTCTAAGTTCAGAGATTTCGAAGGTCCCCCCAATTTTCATCAAGATCGCATATGCCGTTTTCCCGGTAGAGAGCGAACAAACAGACAAAAAAACTAACAAAAACAAAACATCCGAGCTATTTTTCTTGGGGTAACGTATGGTAAGTGGGGAAAAAAAACGAAAGTGAAATGAAAGTCTTCGCTTCGCTCATCCAATTACTACAAAACAGAAATTAAACAATACTTTTTGTCCGGGGATTCTCCAACAATCCAAGTGTCCAAGATACCGTCTCGGTGGTCTAGCTGTCAGAGTGTCCGCCCGGGAACCAAGAGACCAGGGTGACCCGGTATGAAATGGCTGAATGACATATTAGCGATTCCACCTACGGGCTTGTTTACCGACTAGCAAGTCGAGAAAATATGTCAACTGAGGCTCTGGTAAATATCCTTTGGACTCTCCTGCCCAACAACCCACATACATATAGACAAAGAGGAGTATATGAGTGCAATACAACTAGTAAGTTACAACAATACCTTACCCATGTTGACACCTGACGTCTCAATGGGACACTGATGGACCCTACAACTACTCCTCACATTGGCTAGGCGTTAATAATTCATCCAAACAGACAAATCACTCATTGAATAATAATTGATTGTAATATGATACCAGCACCTTGCCTTTCAGGGTCAAGTTGAAGGTCGATCAGGTAATCTGAGCACGTGGCAGTTGGCAGGTGTGCACGTGTGATAGTGAAGGTGGAGGGGGGGTAGGTGAAGGGGGTAACAAGGCACGCTCGTGTGTTTACTCGCTAGAATCCACACAACTGACCCTACCCACTCACCAGAAAGCTACTGCACACAGTACACTAAATATACAATGCATGCATGCACTTGTGATCCGTATCGAATGAGAAGATGCCCCTATAAGTACTCAATCAACTTATAATTCTACATAACTTATCCTTAAGTTCACTCGCTAGCGACTGCTTTGTAGGTGCTTGTAAGGAATTGAACAACAACTATGGAGATTAACGTTTCGCAAACGCATGAAGAAAAACAGAAAATAAACCAATCAACCATCAATCTGCATCATCTGTGGAGGTAGTTGTACAACTAGGACCTAAGTTTAACCATTGGTTTAATTTCCAATGCGATAACTCATTCAGAAACGCACTCGTTATTTCCACTTATATTCTAGTACAAGTTAAGATTAGTCACACATTCAACGGAGCTCGAGCGCTTAGCGCGTGCTATGTAGATTTCCTTAGTTCACGTAACAACTATGATGAATGTGTTAATTTTATAACATAGTTCAATCCACGTTGAAATTTTCGACGAACTAACATGTAAACTAAAACGAAAAACATCTTCCGGAACAGAAAAACACTAAAAAATAATTTTTGAAGTTCCAAAGATGTTTTTATGTTTTAGTTTCCATGTTAGACCAAAATTACAACAATCCATCGCGGATTGAACTATGTTACAACATTAACATATTGTTCATAATTGATATGGAACTGAGGAACGAGCTGAGGAAATCTAAATAGCACGTGCCAAGCGCATGAATTCCGTAGAATGTGTGACGAATACTCTTAATGACAATCGAAGAATGGAAACTGCAAAAAGGTTGTATTCATGAATATGACCCCGGCACCGGCATCCTGACTGAAAGTTGATCTGAGGTTGTCTTCAGTAGGGATTGAGTCCACCAAAACATCCACTGGACATTCTTTTACAATTACCCTAACTCCAAATTACCTATTTTAGAGACGCTTATTTAAGTCCGTTGTCCGGTTTCCACCGCGAAATATAATTTCTCTTGCCTACCTTGTGAGCTGACTGGAGAAATAAGTCGCCACTTCCTCAGTCTACGACACACGCTCGACGACTGAGTGCGATGATGAGGCGCCCAGCCCAGCCCAGCCAAGGTTAGGTTGGAAAACAAGCGCAATCTTTATGTCACACTTGAACCACCAGATAAACAACAGTAACACCCACGTGATGGTTAATCTATCCCGGGTTTGCTAATACACACAGGAACACACTCACTGACTGTGCCGTGCGTCAACAAAACAATTGTATATCTTGCACATTAAAAAACACTTTTGCCCAATATGAACTCAAATGCGAGAGAAAAAACGGGCTACCACGAAAGTGGGCCAATAAATAAATATAAATAAATACATTTTATATTTAAAATTCCATCCCACTTATTGCATCAATAGCCACTAAGGCATCATTTATTCACAATCCATCTGTTTTCCAAGTTATTAGTCGTATGACTCGAAACGGTACGGTTTTTGTTTTGGTATATCGTGTAAAACAATTTTTTTTGTTTGGTGTAGTAATAGTCATACTAGTGGGATCAAGGTGTCTTCTAAAACACAACTATAGTGCAAATGTGATACCAGCATAAAAATTTTGCAATTATGTAGATTTTGTAATGAGAAATTTGAAAATAACTGGCTCCACGATGGGGTCTTATTATTTAACTATTAATAATTGATTAATATTAATTGGTTAATTATGTGACACGAGTTTCAAAGTGGCAATAAGTTAGTCATGTTTGGTATTAATTAAGAGCATTTTTCACCTTTATAAAGAAAAAAAAATACATTGAAAAAATATATTGAAATATACATAAGTTATAGTTAAATATGTTGATTTGCTGATTTTTTAGTTTTTGAACCAAAAGATCAACGTTAAAGTAAAATTTCTCCTAACCAATGATATCACAGTGTTCAAAAAAGAGCTGGTAACTATAATTAATATATCATTTTTCAATTTTCAATAATAGTAATTACAATATATTTAACACAAATAACAATATGGCGTAAATATGTCTAACTATGGTATAAAATATGATACCAACTTTAAAATTTAGCAATCTTAAAGCTTTTGTAATGAGAAATTCGAAAATAACTGGCTCCAAGCTGAGTGTTTAGTATTTAACTATTAATTGATTAATTAACATTAATTAGTTAATTTAGTCCTAAATTTTTAAAGTGAAGACAAATTTGTAGTGTTTGGTATCAATTAAAAGCATTTTTTACCAACATTAAGAAAAAAAATACATTGAAAAAATATATTGAAATATATACATGTTATAGTTAAATATGTTGATTTTGTGATTTTTTAGTTTTTGAACCAAAAGATCAACTTTAAAGTAAAATTTCTTCTAACCAATGATATCACAGTGTTCACAAAAGAATTGGTTACTATAATTATTGTATCATTTTTCAATTTTCAATAATAGTCATTACAATATATTTTACACAAATTAACAAATTTTGTTAAATTGAAAAGTTACAGAAACATGTTGTGTGACGTAGCAAAATGCATCATTTGACTTGTTTATATCAACCTTAAAGATTTTGTAATAAGAATTTCGAAAATCACTGGCTCCAGGCTGAGTTTTGAGTATTTAACTATGAATTGATTAATCAAATTAATTACTTAATTGTGTCCAAAAATATTAAAGTGAAGGTAAATGTGTCATGTTTGGTATCAAATGAAAGCAATTGTCACCAACATTAAGAAAAAAATACAAAAAAATATATTGAAATATATATTTATGTTATAGTTAAATATGTTGATTTTGTGATTTTTAGTTTTTGAACCAAAAGATCAACTTTAAAGTAAAATTTCTTCTAGCCAATGATAACACAGTGCTAACAAAAGTGCTGGTAACTTTAATTAATAAGACATCAATTTTCAATAATAGTATTTACAATAGATTTTACACAAATTAACAAATTTTCTTAATTGAAAAGTTACAGAAACACGTTATTGTTGTGTGACGTAGCAAAATGCATCATTTGACTTGTTGATATCAATCTTAAAGATTTTGTAATAAGAATTTCGAAAATCACTGGCTCCAGGCTGAGTTTTGAGTTTTTAACTATGAATTGATTAATTAAATTTATTACTTAATTGTGTCCAAAAATATTAAAGTGAAGATAAATTTGTAATTTTTGGTATCAAATGAAAGTATTTGTCACCAACAAGCACCAACAACCAACAAGCACCAGAGCTATTTTTCTTTGGGTGAAGCGAAATTGAAGTATTCGTTTGGCACATGCAACAATCCCCCGCGTGATGATAGTGCTTGATACTACTATATTAAGCGAATGTTGACGCTTAATACTCAAAACTCAACCTGGAGCCAGTGATTTTCGAAATTCTTATTACAAAATCTTAAAGGTTGATATAAACAAGTCAAATGATGCATTTTGCTACGTCACACAACATGTTTCTGTAACTTTTCAATTTAAGAAAATTTGTTAATTTGTGTAAAATATATTGTAATGACTATTATTTAAAATTGAAAAATGATACAATAATTTTAGTAACCAGTTCTTTTGTGAACTCTGTGATATCATTGGTTAGAAGAAATTTTACTTTAAAGTTAATCTTTTGGTTCAAAAACTAAAAAATCACAAAATCAACATATTTAACTATAACATGTATATATTTCAATATATTTTTTCAATGTATTTTTTTCCTAATGTTGGTAAAAAATGCTTTCAATTGATACCAAACACTACAAATTTGTCTTCACTTTGAAAATTTAGGACTAAATTAACTAATTAATGTTAATTAATCAATTAATAGTTAAATACTAAACACTCAGCTTGGAGCCAGTTATTTTCGAATTTCTCATTACAAAAGCTTTAAGATTGCTAAATTTTTAAGTTGGTATCATATTTTATACCATAGTTAGACATATTTACGCCATATTGTTATTTGTGTTAAATATATTGTAATTACTATTATTGAAATTGAAAAATGATATATTAATTATAGTTACCAGCTCTTTTGTGAACACTGTGATATCATTGGTTTGAAGAAATTACATTAACGTTGATCTTTTGGTTCAAAAACTAAAAAATCAGCAAAATAAACATATTTAACTATAACTTATGTATATTTCAATATATTTTTTCAATATATTTTTTTTCTTTATAAAGGTGGAAAATGCTCTTAATTAATACCAAACATGACTAATTTATTGCCACTTTGAAACTCGTGTCACATAATTAACCAATTAATATTAATCAATTAATTAATAGTTAAATAATAAGACCCCATCGTGGAGCCAGTTATTTTCAAATTTCTCATTACAAAATCTACATTACTGCAAATTTTTATGTTGGTATCACATTTTGCACTATAGTTAGTAATCTTTACTCCACTATACTAATTAGTGCACAATGACGAAGTCATTGCATAGTAATATTATGTGAAATAATTTTGTAAAACACATAAGGCCTATATCGATTGTTGTATTATTGCAATACAACCTAATTACCAGAGTATAATCTAGTGGAACTATTATTAAAAACATTCCCTATTCCCCGCATTCCTTTGAAAAAGTATTTTTGCTAACATTATCTTAATGTAGTGTGATTGTTATTTAATAAAAACATCATCTCTACTTACTTATTCTTGTGTTGAGCATCTTCTAGCTACAGACTGAAATGTTGGCTTCGTTCTTGCCGTACACTCTAGTGTAGAGTGTAGTAAATCACAGCCGGTCGCAACTCAAATCCTTGACCCCTGGCACCAGAATCATTCACACTTGTTGATGAAGAAATACAAGACCGCCCTGATGATGCGGGGATTACACCGAGTACGAGAGTGTGATCTCTCTCTTGTACCTGTGACGCCGACAACGCTTCCAATTAGTTTGATGGAGTCGCGACCTGAGTGACGTGAGACGTGAGCAGGTCAGATGCCACGGACAACGAGTTTAACATGCAGACACTAACCAGCAATTGAAGACGTTGATTCGAGCCACCGTCTGAGGCACGTGGCGCGCGAGCCTTGCTTGACACACGTGTGCACGAGCCTTGCTTGACGCACGTGTGCACGTGCCTTGTTTGACGCACGAGTGCACGTGCCTTGCTTAACGCACGTGTGCACGAGCCTTGCTTGACGCACGTGTGCACGAGCCTTGCTTGACGCACGAGTGCACCGAGCCTTGCTTGACGCACGTGTGCACGAGCCTTGCTTGACGCACGTGTGACGCGAGCCTTGCGTGACACACGTGGCACGCGACCCTTTGTCTAACGCTCGTGGCACGCGACCTTTGCTTGATACACGTGTGAATTTGCTTTGCTTAACACACGTTGTGCGCGACCCTTGCTTGTACACGTGTGCACGAGTCTTGCTTAACGCACGTGGCACGCGACCCTTGCTTGATACACGTGTGCACGAGTCTTGCTTAACGCACGTGGCACGTGCGCCTCTCTTGCACACACGTTTGCGTGAGCCTTGCTTGAAACACGTGTGCATGAGCTTGCTTAACGCACGTGGCACGCGTCTTACGAGAATTGCTAGTCATACTCAGCATTAGTAGAGAAGATATTCCCAGCCACCTGGTTGTGAGTGGACTTGTTTCGAGACTATATGCTGGTCTGATTTGAGTCCAAGAGGAGTCAAACAGTCCCCGCGGAGCCACTCAGCTTTATTTCTACCGATAGAGTAGCCCGTAGCTACAGTGACACACAAGGAGGTTGCAGGCTAGACCAGCCACAAGTATACTGACTGGGGTTTTAGCCAGTTGTAACCAAATTGATACACAGCATGTGGGGATCCAGTTAAATATAAGGAAGAAAGATAATTTTTTGACAATGACATATATAACCGTATGCTGGAAATTAGGTGTGTGTTGACAATCTATACGGGGGCGAATAGGTCACGTGTTAATTTTTTAACTTGTTGCACCGGTTGTCCCTCCATGGACTTCTAACAGTGATCCATGGTTCCTCCAGTGCTATTCGGCAATATAGAGGGACAGCAAGTAAGAGGAAACAAGTGTCGCGGAGATTGGGTGTGACAGACATTTTGATTTATTTATGAAATTATATATACAGTCCATTGACATGTACGTGTACATATTATATTATATAGACATAAATAAGGCAAAGAAGACAAATACCACATATCAATAAAAAATGCATATTGATTAATACTAGGAAAACGCCAAAGTCGTTGTTAGACGAGTGAGCGAGCCATATGTTGAGTACCTGGTAACAGATCCAGCCTAAGGTTGATGGATGATGGAGGAAAGAAAATGTTGCCGGTACTCAACACATTGCTCGCTCACTCGTCCAACGACTTTGGTGTTTTCCTAGTATAATCTATGTACAAACATTTGTGGTCACATACTCTTGTTGAACAGATAGGCTACATCCCAGGCTAAATGGAACGGCCTGTGTATGACCCCTAGAACAGATACTTCCTCCAGCGTCAATGTAATAATGAAAAATTAATGACGATTTAGGCCTAGGCGAACAGAGAAAGTGGTTTGTAGTTTTTTTATTTCAGGGTGTGTCAACCGTTTGTGTCGTCATTGTCGCCGTCTTTGTTATGAAAAAGGCTAGTCCCATACGTCCCAATTTAGTTTTAGTTTATTTGGATTATTAAGGGCGCGACCACAGGTCAAAAAGCGCCACTCTTCCCTAGAGGATATAGGAAGGAAAATCCCATGCTGGTGCTGGTCAGAAATAGCCACGGGTAAAGGTGAAAGAAAAGGGAGGGTTCTCACGTCGTGGTCGTCATCGTCTTTGTCATCGTTCGTTTTGTCGTCGTCGTCGTCGGGAAGGTCGTCAGAGAATATGGGGGGTCCCCGACGACTGTTAGAGCTCGCATTCTAGTTTCAGGAAGTAATATACTTCCCTCTTACCAGCTGATGTTTGCGAGACGTCTCGTTCATCACCTTTAACTATTAGTATAACCATGTTCTGGGTTAAAGGTTCTAATATGCACAGCTTAGGCCTACGGAAGCGTACTCCTAGACTTCCTAGCATAGGTTGGAATAAATTAGGCTAGTTTACAAATTAAATTATATGCGTCATATTACTTTAAGATTGACTTTATTGCACTGTTTCTTGTAGATCATAGCCAGCCCAATCGAAGTGTATAATAGTACCCTTGATAGCCAGCATTATTTACAGAATGACAGAAGCCATGCATAACAAAAACAAAATAATAAACATCGACTTGGTTCATCTGATCGCGATCTTCCAGATTTGTTTGTTGCACAGGCTGTGTCCTATTTACTAATGGGTATTTTAAACATTTGCAATTTAGGTTCAATTTTTATTTCTTGTGAGCTTAAATAAATCGAAACGGATATTGCGCATTATGTTAGCAGTTTTAAGTACACATGGTCACGGATGTCTGTTTAAAATTCAGCTCAATCTGTTGGGTTGTTCGGCCGTATGGGACCGAACAAACAAACAGACAGACAACATTAGTCACGAGAAGGCCCGATCGAGTAGCGTTATAGACTTCGTTTTCGCTGCGCTCACTCGTCTAATTATTTTCAATGAATACAATAAAAAAAACCCCAAAGGGGGTCTTAAATTAAAAATACATAAAAAACCCGCCTCACCCGATGAATTTTTTGTGAAGCGAAGGGTCAAGGGATTTTTGGAACACTGGGCGCGACGGATACAGTAATTTAAAAAAACTTTCATTTTGGGTTTTGGCGTGGGGTGGGTATCGGTTTTGCTGTCGGTTCATTTATCGAAGAAATTTTTGCTTCCTGCACGAGACTAATATGGGTACTTCGGTAAAATACCGGGTCTTAACCGTGGGGCAACCCCAAATTTCCCAAATTGAATGATTTTTTAAGGATTTCCCCGGGACCTTTTCTCTTCACAATCACCTACTTGGCGCTTCTAGGGGAGTATGAAATGAGGCACGCGGGAACTCTTGGGTTTTAAAGCCCATTAAAGAAAAAAACCCCAAAAATTTGTTTTAAGTCCAAAAAATAGGTTCAAATAAAAAAGTTCTGCCAGTGCACCTTTTTTTATTTATTTTCCTTTAAAATAGAAAATTGGTTTTAAAAAAAGGGTTTGAAACGAAAGATAACTTCTTTTTCCAAAACCGATTGTTGGACAGTTTTTTTTTAAAAAATGTACTTAGAGGGGTTCTGCTGCCTAAAATTTTTCCGGGGAAAGTTTTCCCCCTTTTAGAAATGTATTTATTTTTTTACTTAGAATCTTTACTTTTATTTACTGAAACGTTTGGCGATTTTTTTTCGGTTAAGTACTTTTAGGCCCTAATTTTAAAATAGCCCAAGGTCATATCGGGGCAGATATACAGCGATGACTTTGAATCTCAAACTCGCGCGTTTCAAAGCTAAAAAGATAAAAAACTTTTATGGGCGCAAAAAACACGAGTTTTATCAAAAATCACTCCAAAAAAAAGACATTTGAAAGTCATTGAATTCCTTCTTTTTTAGTATGTGTTTTTTATTCCCCACTAAGATGAAAAAATAAGCCCCCTTGCGTCGACAGAAGGAGAACCTGACTTCGACCACGTGCTCAAGCAAGCTAAAACCTGTTTTGGAGCTAGGGGTTTAACCGATAAGTCAAGGGGGGGGAAAAGGAAAAAGGGGAAAATTCTCATTTCCCGGCCCCGAGCTCGCCTAGTTTTTTTGGGGAGTAAAATTTGTTTTTCCCCACATACTAGCTTATGCTTGTGAGATGAAACTTTTCTTTTTTGATCGCTTTTACGTTTTGCAAGCAAACTCTTTTCTAGGGACCCCCCCACCGGGGCCCCCCACCACCCCCGGGACCCCGCTAATTTTATTGTACACAACATATTACATTTTTTCCCTGAAAAAGACAAACTTTTGCCCTTTTTTGGTTTTTAGGTTGTGTTTAGCATGTGTTTTGGGGACTTTAAACCCAAAAAATCTGTTTTGTAAAATGCCCCTTTCAGCCCAGGGTTTCACCAAGTTTCAACCCGGGGTTGGGGCCCCCTTCAGGTGCCCCCGGGGCTTAAAAAGGTTATCAGATTGAGATTTGGGATTTCAAGGGGTTTTTAGAGGACTCGGTTTTTTAGCATTGCATTTAAACAAGGAAAAACCCTTTGGGAGATTTGACACTCAATTTATCATAAAACAAAAAGTTTTTTTTTTTCACATCCGAATTACATAATAAAAAACAAGGGTAGAAAAATTTTCCCGGCTATAACCCACGGGGGGCATTCCTGTTATAAACCGGTTACACTTGATTATGTTTTTTTTATGGTGTTTTATTTCTTTGGCCCCAAGCTATTTATCTTTTCCGTTGTGTTTTTTCATGAGAAGTTTTTATGCCGAGCGTTTTGTATCTTAGTTTTTTATTTTTCCTGGGAAAATCTGTTTTTGGGATTATTTTTAATAAAATAAATCCAAGCTGTATGTTAAAACATGTTTAGCATGCAATTTTTATAGTCTAATATTAATTATATAAAAAATTTACGCAACATGAGATTCCTCATGAGACATGCACACTTCGCTCGTATTGCGCTAAAACACATTGTATCTATAAATAATTCACGTTTCTCCGCGTGCAAGGGCAAGGGATATTGTTTCAGCCCTATATCTGCGATTACTGGTTCTGACTTGATTCAGTATCGAATGCTTGAGGTCAACGCTGTTCGAGTGTGTTGGCTTCTTGAGCCGGCTGCCGCCATGACGAGGGGGTCCCAGCTCCTGCTCCTGCTACTCCTCGCCCTCCCCACTCCCAAGGTCACAGTTTCCCGCCAAATATCTCTGTCGAGATCATCAATTTCTTTTCCAAGATCAGTTCAAGACGGGCTGCGTGCTGGTGGTGCTGTCTCGAGAGCTGCTGTCGACCTTCCAGGTGTTTCGCCTCTTGGCTCGGCGCGAGATCTCATCGGTGATCGTCAGCTTCGAGAGGGTGGCCTCCTACACGCAGAGCACGCAGTGCCGGCAGAACCAGCCCCTCTAACGTGGTCTGGCGAGCGACGACACCGCCCGGCGGTACCTGCACAGCCCTCTCCAGGGGCGGTGGGAGATGGCGCACCCGCGGTGGCTGCTCTTCTACGACCACAGGAAGCCGCTGGACGACTTCTTCAGGAACATCAACATACCTTTAAACTGCGAGTTTTCGTGGCGCGCAGAACAGAGTTTTTTTAAAAGTTTAATTCAATTTTAAATTTACCTTGGCATAAGGGGTGATTTCTCCCCCCCCGAAAAAAATGCTAAACCATTTGTTTTTGGGGGAAGCCTGTCCGGGTCTTTATCAATATGCATGCCCCCCTACAAGGAGTCTAACTGGGTTTTTTTGGGACTTTGGATAATTTTTGAAGGGATGTCCGAGGCTGTTTAAGATGACTCAACCCCTTGCTTTCGAAAAAAATGTCTGATAAAACCTCGAAAATCCCCTTTTCAGCGGATTCCCGGTCTCGACGGGATTTTAAAAAACCGGGACTCCCAAACGAGTCGGTGTTGACGTAACCAACACTGTGGTTAGTGGGCCAGTATTACAAAACTTTTTGTTTTTGATGTGATTTGTATGTTTTGAGAAAAAAACATAATTGGAAATATTTTTTTGAAAGAGTAGGTATCTCTTTTATTTTATCGAATTATTTTTCATTCCCAAAGTCAATTTTTCCCATCATTGACTGTAACATGTAACTCCATTTAAACATTGATCTGTGGTTTAAAATTTGGTTTGGGGGTAACTCCTTTTCCCCTCTACACTACCTAGCAAATTCCAAGTAGCAAAGGGGAAGGGTGCGTTAGGAAGCAGTAGAGGCAGCGAGACCCGGAAAATAGGAGTGGTTATAGTATCACAGCGACAGCGCCACTGTCGGGGGGAAACTGGATAGTTAAAAAAGTTTATGTGTGGAAAACAACAAGTGCATTTTTAATTATAACTGTAGAAAACACTAAATAGGTTCTATACTGTCATCCCAAGGACGAGAGAGTTCGGAGCGCAGTCCCGCCGCACCCCTGTTATGTGGTAGGAACGAAGTCCGGGAGCGAGGTCTACAGGGTGCACCGGTCTCGCCGGCTCCCGGGGGCACTTACGCAGTCTGGCCCCTGCGTGCTAGCACTCAGCCGCACCTCTGTTATGTGGTAGGAACGAGGTCCCGGCTGAGCGAGGTTACAGGGTGCACGGCTGCCGGCTCCAGGAGACACTTAGCGTTTTTGGGCCGGTGCTAGCACTCAGCCGCACTCTGTTATGTGTTTGGAACGGGTCCCGAGGAGGTCTTTAGGGTCACCGGTTCGCCGGCTCCAGGGGCACCTACGCAGTTTCCCGGACTCGGCGTGCTACATCGCCGCCCCCCTCGTTATGGGTAGGAACGAGGTCCGGCTGAGGAGGGCACAGGGGTGCACCCGGGCTCGCCGGCTCCCGGGGACACTTACGCAGTCGGACTCTGGTGTAGCACTCAGCCGCACCTCGTATGGGGTAGGTTTTCCTTTTCTAACGAGAAAGACAAAATTTAAAATTTGGGACAAAGGGTGACATATAACTCACAATAAAAGCGTTTCTCCAAAGGGGCCCCATTACCAATGCTAAACAATTACAACATCTACCACCAGAAATTAAAAACATTTCAATCACTAGACTCTTTTAAATACACATTTAAATCATTTTAATAGAGCATTTTTTCTACACAAACAATGAATACCTTAAACCGCTGACTTTTAACTTAATTAGTGTGCCCGGGCATACAAAAACCCCATCCCTAGCTTTACACTCAACTTTCCTTCAATTCCGACACTTGTACGTTATGAACATGAAAATAATTGAAAATAAGCAATTTAAGACAAAAAAAAGTACCATTATGATAGAAATAGAAGGAAAATTTTATGAAAGTATTTTTATGTATAATTTAAAGTTAACAATTATGTATTTTTCTTAACCAAGGGTAGGCTATTTTACTTTCTCCATTAAGAGTTTTATATTGTGCAAAAGTACCAGTCAAGGGAATAAAAAATTATTATTATTTTTATTATATTATTCAAATGAAAGTGACGACGAGCACTTTTAAAAACCCTGATAACCTTGGCAAATCCGCTTTTATGTCAAAAAAAAAAAAATTTTTTTAAATTTTTTTTAAAAGTCAAAAAATTTTAAAAATTTTAAAAAAATTTTTATTAAGATAAAGAAAAAATTTTTAAAAAATTCATTTCCCAAAATTGTTTTTATTGATTTGGGGGTTT
>JAMZAV010007914.1:0-27018 GCA_024449915.1 Sweltsa coloradensis | reverse complement strand
AAATTTGTCGCTGTCGCACAACAACCATACACAAATTATAAGTAGCAATAGCTTGTGCAATTGTGAATAAAGTATGGGGAGTGAATTTTGGTATCTTGTTTTCACGTTCCGCAGTTTCAATGGCATGTTCTTTGGAACTTCCTAGATACAAAAACAAAACTTCAACGTTGCAAATACGCTGTAAATAACCAACTACGATAGAAATATTAACGGATTTCGCACAACCACAATATTGCCTCTTGAACTAGTTCATGGGCATTCTTTACGCCATCCCTTTACTGATAAATTATATAATAGCAAAGCTTGAAGTGACGGCCAACCACAAAACCTTAACTAATTACTAATAATTTTCACTCTTCTGCAAACGCATTGCAAAAATACCAGAAGTATAACAACAGTACAATAAAACCACAAAATGGTAGCATATGTAGAGTGACGTTTAGTTCTGGTGACAAAGTGGTGACAAAGTTCATAGCTTATCATAACATACAAACAAAATTTTGTATACCTTTTACCTAAAATCATTAAAAAATTTGACCTTAGAGCTCTTCATTCCGTTTTTATGGCAGCTGTGCTAAGTTTTTAACAACTGTGGGGTCAGTTAGGCTATCGGACAGGATGTGACCCAAGAGATCCGCGCAGTCCACGAAATGTCCCACCCAAGATGAATTGAGTAAATATTTGTTGTTCATGCCCATGGCTCCAGTTTCTTGAGAAAAGAACAAATGTCACGTCTTATACCAGATTGAAGAAACGACAATTTCCTTGGTTTTGATTTAACTTCAGTAGGGCATGTTTAATATTTCATTATTGTTCATTGTTTTACTTTAATGATGATGTATTTAAATAATAAGAGGGAGCGAAGCAACATTAACAGCAACATATTTGATTTGATTTATTCGAACAGTTAATAATAATACAGAAACAAAAAATACGTTCCTTTCCTTTTCGTTAATTGTTGTGGGGTGCCGAGTTAAAGGAGGACGAAAAAACTAAAAATACTTTCTGTACGTGCATCGAAATATCGTGTTGGTGGAGGTGCCAGGTATTTGTATGTACAGTTTGGGTGGCGCTAGGCCCCCGCCCCCCCCCAACCCGCCGACACCGGGGTCTTCAAACACATTTTGTATATTATGTTATATTCTGTATCATCCTTGAAGTGCAATGACTACATAAACACATGTCACACAGAGATCTTGGTTTGTTTTTATCGTGAGACTGACACACACAGATGGTCAGGAAAGTAGTGTCGTTCCCTTGTTAATATCTTAACATACTAGAAGCTTCGCAAACGCTTTTTCAGGCGCGTTGTTGTGATAAGCGTAATTTTTTTAAAACGAAAAAAGCGTAAAATGAGGAATTTTCGTGAGAAAAATTTTTCGATTACGCTCAATTTCCCACGAATATCAAAAATTCATAAAATTAAGGTTATGTGATAAAATCATTAAAATCGGATAAAGCATATGTAGGTGTTTGTCGAAAAAAATCGTAAAATTGCGATTATCACGAGAAATAATTTTTTGATTGCGCCAAAATTTCACACGAATATATAATCATGAAATCAAGGTTCTGTGAAAAAATCATTACAATCGGATAAAGCATGTAGGTGTTACAAGCCGAAGAAATTTAAAAATCGAAAAAAGTCGTGAAAATTGCGATTTTTGTGAAAAAATCGATAACGCTCAAATTTCACATGAGTAAATCAATTCATAAAATTAAGGTTCTGTGAAAAAAATCATTAAAATCGGACAAAGCATGTGGGGTTTTTATAAGTCGAAGAAAAATCGAAAAAATCAAAAATTGCGATTTTTATGAAAAAAATTTTTTGTTTTGCGTCAAAAACGTGGCAGTTCAAATTTCAGGATTTTGAAGGCCTCCAAAAAATTTCTCGCAATCGGATATCGGGATACCCGGAAACATTTTAAACGCAAAAAAAAAAATACAAAAAAAGGAAAAAAAAAAAACTTCCGGATTTTTTCTCCAGTGTAGTAAAAGGGGTTTTCGTTTGGGCGCCACGCTCATCCTTATACAAGTTATGAAATTTTTTGTAAAAAAATCGATTTTATTTATATTATTATTTTTACGTGGTTATAATAAACCTCGTCCAGATTTTTACTAATTAACCCAAGGCTTTCCCAAGACTATAACTTCTTTTTACAGGTTTACGAAATTTCAAGCGTTCCCCGGTTCAATACCCGAAACTGGCTTTCGCACTAAATTTTCCTCCAGTTTTTCGCAAAAAAAACGGCGTTTGCGGGGATAGATTTCTAAAATTTTCCTTTTTTATTTTGGGCTTTTTATTTGATTTGGAATGGCAAACATCCAACCAAACACATTGCTGACATTTTTATAGTTTCTCTGATCGCAGGTCCCCGTCGTTTCTGCAAGATGCTCTGTCGGTCCCTTGCTGTGTATTTTATTAGGGTAATCACATTTTGGATATAAATTAAAACAAACATATGATGACAGGGACCCAAGATATTAAATTATTTATATTAACGAGCTTTTAGTGTTGAACCATTTTTTGAATATTGCATAATTTTAGTCAATGGTTGCACTTTTCAATGCGCTGCCCCCCGTTGAGCTTTGGGTTTTTTTTCGTTCGTTCAACAAGCCCCGCGGAACGTAAGTCTCGAATTTCCCTGCAACTTTTGGTGAGTTTATTTATAAATTTTTTAGAATAAATAAATTTTTAAATTTTGGGGTGTGCAATACATCATTGTGTTCCTTTCCATCTAGCATGCTTGGGTAAAGTTGGGTCAGCTGATTCTTTTTTTGGTTCGTTGGGCCTTTGGGGTTACGTTCTGTTTCCAAGAAAAGGCCCGGGGTTTTCGATTCCCACCAAAGTCAGAAGTTTTTAAAATTCGTTTTGGACTTAAGTCCTCAGTTTTTGTCTTGGGGAGTTTGTAAACGGTGATTTTGAAGCCGTCCTGCAACGAAAACATAAAAAAATTCAATTTTGTTCTGAATCAGCCTGTTGATTCGGGCTTTGACCCGGGGGTGTTCGCCTGATCCCATTTATGCTATATTCCTAAAAAAAATATCGATCTTTATTTGGGTTATCGAATCGCATGCGTGGGGCCTACGGGTTTAGGGGCGTTTTGTTTTAAAGTCCTCCTAAAAATCAGTTAATACTGAGGGGTAGACCCCAAATCAAAAAATTTTATTTTTTGATTTTTATTTTTTTATTTATTTATTATTTTTATTTATTTTTTTATTTATTTATTTTTTATTATTTAAAAAGATACAAAAAAAGAATCTTTTTTAAAAAAATTCAGGATAAATATTAAAAAAATCAAAAAGTAAAAAGCATCACAAAAAAATCAGATGCTGTATGTATGCGTGTTAAGAAATTGGGGTACGGTGACTTTTTGTTTTTAAAATTCTCAAGAGCCCCCTCGTGACTGAAAGTTGCCCCCCCCTTCATCCTGTATGAATGATTTATTAAATCTATTCACCGCAATAAAACTACATGTGCTAGGAGTTTGTGACCCCAAGAGTCTGAAAATTTAGAAATCACCAAAAATATGATGATTTTTTTTTAAATAGTAAAATTTGAAATCTTTTTGAAGGGCTATTCTTTTTTTATTATGTGGGGGATTTGTTGCCATCTACGAACCTAACAAGGGAGGAGGGGAAATTAAATCATTTCGTAGGATTGTTTTCAATTTGGATCGTATACATTGTTTGATAACTTCTCTGAAGTGATTTAGGCCTAATAGAAAAATTGATATAATTTCGATATTTTATAAACGAACTTCGAAAAGAAAAGTAAGTAAAAACGGGTTTAACAACACTACCAATAAAATAATCCAAGTCAGTGATGGACTGAAATTTCGAAAGGGTTCGATTGTTCAGGTTCAGGGTTGCGAGAGAGGGGGGATGGGGGGCCTTTCGGAACATTTCAGCAATCTAAAGAAACTATGTATCTTACCACAAAAAGTTCATCAACGAAAAACTTTTGGTTATCTAGACTTAGAAATGTTAGAACAATTTTTTTTTGTATGAAATAATGCAAAAAAAAAGTTCAAATTTATCATCATTAATTTTTGTTTAAACTAAACATTTCTAAAAATTTAACGCAAATTGCTCTTTAAAAAGAAACTTAACAGGTCATTGGCACAATATTGTTCTAGAGTGGGGTTTTTAAAAATTTTATAAGTCAATGATCTCGGGGTTTTTTAGTTTGTAATCCCCAATACACATGACGCTCTCAATCATTCAGAACCCCCTTTGACTTATTCTTTGGGAAATTTATATTTTTACTTTTTAAGTTATTGAAACCCCTGTTTTTGATCGAAAAGGGTGCCTTTAAATTTTGTAAACTAAATCCAAAATTTAGCTTTCCTTTTCATAACAAAGGTGTTCCCCGGGAATTCCCTAGACTGAAAGTGCCCCTAAATTGTTTTACGCTAAAGATAACCCCATTACGCCGGTGTGTTTGTAAATAATAAGACATTCTTTTTATTACTAACACGGTGCGAGACCAATTGCGGGGTTTATCATTGTAAGTTATCATAAAATTTTAAAATACTTTTTTTTCCGTTCAAAATACGACGCTTCTATATAGACATATTTTTGTATTTAAAACAATATTTTTTGTGTTTAACATTTTATTAGATCCCTTCTTTGCCTAAAAATAATTATTGTGTGGCACTTGCCCGATAAGTAAAAAAAAATCGTGACCCAAAAAGGCTTACCAATAGATAACCAAAAATAAAAGATATTCATGCTAAACATCCAATTTTTTTTGTATCCCCTTTTCAAAATTGTCCTAGCCCCAAAAATTTCAGTGCAAGGCGCATACTTTCCCATTTGGCAGTTTTCTCACGTTTAATAAAACTAAGGGGAATCTAACACTTTAAATTTTTACAAAATTTATAATGAGCAATCGCCAAAATTTTGATTTTACAAAACATATTTCAAAATTTTGCAGCGACAGGGAACAACACCAGGATCCGAGAATGGTTGTTTGGAATGCATAACCCAAAACAATAAAAATTGAGGTGATATAAGAAAGAATACATGCAAATTATGGAGGTAGTATTTTTTATTAAATTAAACTTTTAAAAATCAAAATCGTGTAGAGACAGATCAGGTCTTTTCAGTAATAAATCTTTGTCGCTTTTATAAATTTCCCAAACTACATCGGGGAAATTTCGTACCGGATCCCCGTTACCAGACAGTCTTTTGCCAACACTGGTTTTTTGTATAATATTTAACAAACGCTTTTATTTAAGGGTATTGTTTCTAGGGTTTAAAAATAAAAAATGAATAATTCATAATTCATTAATCGTGCCTATAAATTTGAGTTTTTGTAAAAAATTAAAAAAATTTTAAATTTGAGCATGGGGTTTACGATTATTTTTTTAAAAAAATTTTGTTAAAAATTTGAAGCGCCCTATGATTGGTTTTTGAATTTTTTTTTCATATAATTTTTTTTAAAAAATGTTTCTAATGAAGCACACACTTTATTTGAGCTTCAGTATAATTTGAAACGAACACGCAGTCCGGAAAAATTTGATTTCATAAACTTTTGGTTTTAAAAAATGTAGAAGGAATTTTTGGTGGAGGTCCCCTTTTCTACGAATAGAAGGGGTTTTTTCATCCTAAATCAATCTTTTTAACCACCTCATTCGCTTTTAACAAAAAACAAAAAACTACGTGTGTATGCAGATCAGGCTTAGTGTACAACTTTGTTGTTTGCCTCAAAAACATTTCCCAAGTGGCAGCTGGGGGCCATTCTTTGTAAAATTTGTTTTGTTCTGGGGTTATTAACGGGGGTAGAAAAATTTGTTTTATACAAAATGTATTATTTTGGAAGGGACGTTTTTATTTAGATTTTTTATCAGAAAAATGGTATCAGAAAATTTTGTTATTTTGTTTTTAGCAATAGTAACAATTTTTTTTTTTAAAAGAGTTTTTTCTATGAAGGTTCATGTTTACGGAAGAAAACAAAAATTACTTTGAAAGATTCCAGATCAGCACATGAAGAAAATACAAGTGAATTTTTGAGACAACCTATTTGTTTCAAAACTGATTTTAGTAGCCGGCGCCAACGTCATCCCCTGAGCGCAAATCTCCCCCGCATCCAGCCCCTGCTGATTGTATAGAAGCTTCCCGGTTTGTAAAGATTCCCCACAGCACAGTTCGTAAAAAACTCTACAGCAGCAGATTGGTTCGTTGCTAAAGGGGCTCCAAGTCTTGGTATATTACATTTTGATTTTTTTCCTTTTAGGTACGGGAAAAATTTCTTTACATAAAAACAAGAAGACAGGTTTTTGAGGCTATTTTCCAGCGCAATTCTTCGCGGGCAGTTATTACGATGGTTTAAAAATAGATAACCCGATGGTACGACGGGATCTATGATAAAAGTACCATAAAACTACGAGGATATCGAGTTTGTCAAGGGGGAAAAACAAAGCCGCCCTTTTTAAAGATTAGGGCAGGGAAACTCAAAGAATTGAGGAGTCACCCCACGTTACGAATTAAAAAGTAATTTTTATAAGTATTTTCCTATTTATTTTTCAATTAAAACATAATAGGTTTTGATGAAGTTTTTTTAAAAAAGTAGAAAAAACTTTTTTAAAAAGCTTTTATTTTATTTTCTTTTAAATAGTTTAACAGATCAAAAGAACATGATACTAAACGAAATGTGTTATAATACTCCAATTTAGTCTTTTTTTCATAGTTCACAAATATCACTTTTTATTAAAATATTTAACTGTTCTTTTTATGAAAAAAATTCTATAAAGTTTTATAAAAAGAAATTTTCAAAAATCGGAAAAAGTAAACTTGGGACGCCATGATATTTTCTTTCAACGTAAACAAATGTTGTGTGTGTTTTGTTTATTTGTGGCTCGTTGGGCTTGTTTTTAGCGTATCGCTTCCAATAGAAGGGCCAGGGTTCGATTCCCGCTAAAGCAAAGTTTTTTTTTCTTCAGATTGGACTTTAAATCCATCATTTTTTTTTTCTTAGAGTTTTTAAAGGTGACTTTGGGGCCGTCCTAGCAACGAAGCACAAATAAATTTTAGAGTTGTTCTGAGTCGGCCCTTTTTGATTCGGCGTGATTTGGGGTTTTTGCATGTCCATCAAATGATTGCATATTATTTTATTAAAATATCGATCTTTGGTTTGGGTTTCGCTCATTTTCGATTGCGTCGGGGCCCAGGGTTGGCTTGGCGTTTTTTATTTAAGCCCCATGAAAATCATTTATAAGGGGGAGACTCAAATAAAATTATTTATTTTTTATTTTTTATGTTTCCTTTACAATCATATTTTGTTTTTAAATTTTTAGAACCCCGGAGGGGATAGATGAAACGGGGTTTTTTATTGCAAAAAAATTCCGAGTTGGGGGAGTTCAGTCATGTAAACCCTTTAAAGCATTTCCAAAAAAGCCCTAGTCCTAAAAGTAATGTAAAATTCTGGATGAAAGAATGATTTCCCACAGAGGGGAAACCATGAATTCAAAATCCAACCAAAAGCCGAACGGGATTGATTGCGGGTTTTCGTTGCCCGGGGGGAATTTAGTGCATGCATAATAATTTAAAGGGGACT
Source organism: Sweltsa coloradensis (assembly GCA_024449915.1). NCBI lineage: Eukaryota > Metazoa > Arthropoda > Insecta > Plecoptera > Chloroperlidae > Sweltsa > Sweltsa coloradensis. Next base: position 19,460 of record JAMZAV010007914.1, on the reverse strand, counting down.
TTTACAACGCAATGTCCAGTCGGTTTATAAGTGATGTTTCCTTTCCGCCCGGAAACCTTTATACCAAATAGTACTACTTACAAATAGCCCACCGCTTTGAATTGACAAATCACAATCACGATTTGACGGTTTTTCCGTGGACAAACTGATAAGGGTATTACAGGGTACACCACAAGATAAGAATTCGGACGATGTTGGTGGAAGATAAGGAGGAGGATATTAGAAAATATATAATATATGCCTTTGCGGGATTTTGCACAGGTTGAAAATTGCCAAAGTCGTCCATCGTGGACGGTGACCGGCACCCTGTAGGTTCGCATCGATTGGCGAAGAATGGGCTTCACTCCCCCACTTCACCATTCCTGATAAATTTTCTTAAAATTATGATCCGGGGGTTTGGTGTTTAGTACATACTGAGGATTAGCGGCTACGAAATTACGCAGTTAAAGGCAAATTTTGCGGCATCAAGCCCTATACATTTTTTCCTGTTAGACAAGTTTACATTTGGCAGTTTCTAATTCAGATATTATGATTTCATAGGACCCTTTCTGGATAAATAGAAATTTATTTTTAAAAAAGAATTTTTGCTTCAGGGGTCTCGAAAAACCACAGGCCAGCGGGAGCCACTTTTACGTAAAAAGACCCATTGAAATCCAATTTATGGGATCTTGTACCAGTCATCGAGTTACTCCCAAAGAAGTGGCCCCCTCCTCCCTAGAAAAAAAACCCACCCCGGGGATCAAGGGTTTCACGTGGGTTTATTTACCCCCAAACCCCAGTTCAAAGATTCCCGGGAGAAAACGAACGACACGTTTTGGGGAGGCGTTTTTACCCGGAGGAGAGGGAGTTTGGGTGACAAAAACCTCTTGAAGCCCCTCATCCGCTTATGAAGGGAAAAAAAACTTGTTTACACCATAAAAGGGGAGTAGTACAATGTACATTTGCATTTTTCTTTCAAACGCATGGGGAAAAAACATGGGACTAATAGTTTATCTTTTAAAAATGGGACTTTCAAGAACCCCTATCAAACTTAACTTATTTTAATTTTTTTTTTTTTTTTTAAATTGGATTTGGGAATTGAATTTTTAATTAAATGTTTATCCTAAATTCACTAAATAACGTCACTTTTTTAAAACTTTAAAAAAACGTTGAAATTTGTTCCACGTTCCCGCATTTGTTATTTTTTAAAGTAGCAATTAGTGCTGTGCTAGAAACTAAAAAATGTTCTTTCAAAAGTTTCATAAAAAGATCAAGTTCCCCCCCAAAAATATGGGTTAGGGGGTTTTTCAATTTCCTTTTTACTTGGCAACATTAGGAACAAAGTTTTACATGGATTTAATAGTACAAATCCGGTTATAAATTTGGACTAGGTTTTACAAAAAAAAATTTACTTGAAGACATAATCGAATCATTGTTATTTTAAAATTTTAATTGTTTTACTACTGGAAGGGTTTTGGTTTAAGTTGGTAATTATAACTATATTGATTAGTAAAATAAAGTTGTTCGAAAACCAAAGGAAATTTTAATGTGCGTTTTGAAAAATTACCATTGACTAACACTTTTTTTAAGATTTAGATTATAGGAGTGAGTTTATTTCTTTGTAGTGAAAAGCATTTTAGTTTTTAATGCCAACATAAAAGTTCTGATTATCCCAAAAAAGTCAAAATATATTGTTTTTTTTTTTTTTTATTTCTTTTGAAAAGTAATTTCTTGCTTTGGGCGTATATATCATAATTTTTTCTTTAAGCAACTTCGAGAGTTCAAATTTTAAAAATTTCCAGTTTTACATAAGACGATTTCTTGTGGAAATTAAGAACGCCCCTGACGCCTACTGGAGCGAAAAATTTAAGTACCTTTTTATGGACGTAAATTAAAATTTGAAAAAGATTTTCCTACTGAAGTATAACTTTGGTAATTAAATAGTCGTCCGTATCCATTTCATTTAAGTAAAAGTTTTTTATGCAACTGGATTACATGTAATTTTAAAATTATGCAATATTTGATTTTTAATAGCCATCTTTGACAGGTTTTTTTTGTTTTTGGGTTTGGTCGGGGAAAAACTCACCCGGAATTGAATATTTAAAACAATCGAAGTTAAAAAATCCCTCCCGATCGGGGTTCGAGCCCCATCTCCCAATTCCGGATTTGTTGAAGTATTAAATATTTCGCAGTTCATTTTCGGAAATTTTTCATTTAACTGGTTATATGCCCAGTCTAAAAAATATTTTAAAATTTTTCCTGCCGTTTTGTCGTGTCAAAAATGTAAAAAACATTTTAAAATTTTCACTCAAAATGAGCGGAAGCTACGCGATCACATTTTGAGGGGGAACTTTAAACTTTTTGGGGCCCTCGAGAGAAACTCTTTGGGGTATGCCCCAAAAGGGTCGGGGGACGTTGGGCAATATTTCGGACATCGAGAGCAAAAGGAAGAGTACCCAACATATTCGCCCAAATATTGCTGAGTATTGGGCTGAGAAAAATAAAGTCTTCGGAAGGGGCTCAAAACCCCTCAATCTTGCATTTTAAACTTCCAAGTTTTGAAAAATTATGGAAAATTACTTGAATTCCCCGTTAGTATATAGTCTACTTTTTTTAGGATTGCGAAAACTTCAATTTCACCCACCCTGAGAAAAAAACTCGGGGGTTTTTTTTCCCGTTTTGTTCCATCTCACGGAAAAAAATCATAATTATGCAATCTTGAGAAAAAATTTGAGTGAAAACCCTTCGAAATCTCGAAATTAGATCTGCTAATTTTTTTGTAAATGAAAAAAATTTCTCAGGACACCGATTTTTACGATTTTTTTCCCTTTTTTTTTGCGATTTTTTCTGATAGGCCCCCGACTGGGAAAACGGTACCCCGATTTGATGAAATTTTTGGGAACGTTTGAATTAGATTTTTATGATTTAAGAGGGTATGTTTAGGCTAAACGGAGGCGAAATTTAAACGCTCAGCTTCTGGGTTTTTGGGTAAACGGTTTTTAACCCATTCAAATTTCACACTAACGTTTATAAAGAATCAACTATTTATCTATTACGCTATTCCTTTAAATTAAATTTATGATTTTGAATTTAAAATTTTTGTGAATTACCCAAAAAATTTCTCAATTTTGTCAATTCGGGAATTTATTCCAGGAAAAGATTTTTTTAACTCAAAAATTTGCATAATGGAAACCCAAAAGTTTAAATCAATTTGAACGCCAGGTTAAATTTGGTTTTTTCGTAAGATAAAGTTTTTTTGGTAATTTCCCGAATTTTAACCATGTTTTGGATTTCCCATTTTTTCCCCGTTTTGAACTTTTATCTCGCAAAAGGTCTTTTAAAGCTTATTTTGGCAACCAATTCGGATACAATAAAAGCTTTTTTAAAAACCTTTTAAAATTGGTATGTATTCCAACCGTTTTAGCAGAAATATCAAAACCCGTTTGCGCGCATTTTAGTTGGGCCAAGCTCGCGTACCCTCTTAAGGGGCAACGAAGAAAATTTCTCTATTTTTCGACTAAAAAAAACGTTAGCGAAGTGGCTAGTATACAGGAACCGGGTAACAAAACCCCCGTGCAACCATTATCGATTATCTTGTTCAATTTCAGCAAATTAAAAATTTTTCTAAAAAAAAAAAAAAACATGTGTTAATTACAAAAATTAATACAAAATAACTTGGATAGCATTACTAGCATTTATAATTAATTTAAACCCAAAAAGCTCGAAATCTATTTGTGTCAGTTCCAGCTTTCAGCTGCCGATTTTCGCAATGTGAAACCTGGAAACTAGATTTTTGGAAAAATGGTGGAATGCTCTCAAGACCTTGATAATTTGCTCGTGACGGTCACTATCCATTTTCCCTCCATTACAATAAAATATTATTAAGTTTTTTTTGTTTCTAAAAAAAGCCCTAGGTCCATTTGGACAATAGCAAAATTTTTTTTATCAAGAAAAATTTTTTTTATATTTTATTTTCAAAAATATTTTTTTATGCCCCCACGTGTATTATTTCAAATAAAAAAAAAATTTTTGAGTAACTTAGTGCTTTTTCGTATTTTCAAAAAGGAGCTGAAAATTTTATTACAGTAGTTCGTATGAAAAACATGTATTTTTTAAAAATAATAATCTACAATTTCTAATTGTATGTATTTTTAATAAAATTTTCTCACGTGGTATTCGTTATTTAATATTTTAAAACCAACTATTTTGTTGGGTTTATTTTGCTGGTGACTGAATTAAATAAGAATAAAATTCTATTTTTAATCTTGTTTTAGTTTTGAATTGTCCCCCTTTCCCAAGGGTTTTCACTTTTGGGGTAAAAAGTAAGTATTACTTTTTTGGTTTTTGTTATTTTATTTTTTATGTTATACAGTATTTAATACCACCTTTTGGTTTTCATATTACACTTTTTTTAAAAAAATATTCATGGGAAAAATCAGTAAACATTATTTTTTTTTTGGTTTGCCTACCATACACAAATTTCCAAAGGAATTTTTTTATACAAACGTTGGTGATGAGAGTGATTTGGTTAGCTACATTTTTTGGATCGTTTTGATCCATCAAGGGCCCAAACCCAAAAAAAAATTTTTTTTTAAAACCCAATTAAAAATAAAAAAAAGGGTCAAGTCCGTCAGTCTGTTTAGGGAGTTTGTAAAGTTCTTAAACTTTGATTGGGACTTAAGTCCATCAGTTCTTGTCTTAGGAGTTTGTAAACGGTGACTTTGAAGCCGTCCTAGCAACGAAGCACATAATAAATTCAGAGTTGTTCTGAATCAGCCTTGTTGATTCTGGCGTTGATCCGCGGGTATTCGCACTGTCCATACCACTGATTGCTATATTTCCTATTAAAAATATCGATCTTTAGTTGGTTATCGATCACTCGTCGATTGCGTGGGGGCCTACAGGGTTGGCTTGGTCGCTTTGATTTAAAGTCCCTCACTGAAAATCAGTTATATAACTGAGTGGGTAGACTCCAAATACAATTTATTTATTTATTTTGTTATTTATTTTTTGTTTTATTTATTTATTTATTATTTATTTATTTATTTATTTTGTTATTTATTTATTTATTTATTTATTTATTTATTTATTTATTTATTTAAAAAGATACAAAAACAGAATGCTAGTTTAAAAAATTCAAGTGATAAATATTAAAAATCAAAACGCTATAACGCATCACTAATAATAATCATATGCGTGTATGTATGCGTGTATAAGAAAGTAATGGTACGGTTGACTTATTTGTTTTTATACATTCTGCAAGAGCCACCTCGTGACTGAAAGTTAGCCCATCCCTTCATCCTGTATGAATGACTTTATTCAATCTATTTCACACGCTAATATAAACTACATGTGCTATGGAGTTTGTGTACAGCACAGATGTCTGAAACTTAGAAATCACCAGAATAATACTGATGATTTTTTTTAAAATATGTAAAATTGAAATCTATTGAAGGGCTTCTTCTTTTTTTTATTATGTAGGATATTGTTGACCATCTACGAACCTAAACAATGGTTAGGTACGTTTTAAATTGAATCATTCTGTAGGATATGATTTCATACTGTGATCGTATACATTGGTTGATAACTTCTCTGAAGTGAGTTAGGCCCTATATAGAAAAATTGATATAATTTTCGATATTTATAAACGAAAAGTAAAGTAAGTGAAACTGGTACACTACACTACCAATGAAAGTAATCCAAGTCAGTGATGGACTGCACTTCGCAAGTTCGCGAATTGTTCAGGTTCAGGGTGCGAGATGTAGGAGGGATGTGGGTCCTTTCGGAACATTTCAGCAATCTCAAGATAACTATCGTATCTTACCACGAAAAGTTCATCAGACGAAAGAACATTTGGTTATCTAGACTTCTAGAAACTGTTAGTAGACAATTTTTTATTGTATGAAATAATGTCAATAAACAAATTGTTACGAATTTATCTATACAATTAATTTTGTCTTAACACTAAACATTTCTAAGAATTAACGCAAATTGCTCTTTATTAAGCAATCATTAACAGGTCATTGTCACAATATTGTTCTAGACGTGAGGATTTTAGAAGATTATAAGTCAATGACTCTTCGGTGGCCTTTTAGTTTGTATATCTCCACCTACACACTGACGTCTCTCAATCAGTTCTCAGAACCACCTTGACTTATCTCATTGGATATTATATTTTTACTGTTTTAAGTTATATTGCAAACACTTGTTTTTGATCGATAAGGTGTCCTTATCTTGTAAACTAAGATCACAAATATTTTAGCATTCCTCTTTATAACAAAGGTGTTCCCCGGGAACTTGCCTAGACTGAAAGTGCACCTATAAATTGATTTACGCTCAAGATAACGCCTCATTACGCCGTGTGTGTTGTCAATAATAAGACGATTCGTTTATTACTAACTTACGTGTGCGAGACCAATTGCTGGAGTTATCATTGTAAGTTATCATACAGATTGAATACTTTTATTTCACGTATCACAATACGACGCTTCTATATAGACATATTTTTGTATTTCAAATACAATATATTTGTGTTTATACATTTTTCATTAGATCCCTATCTTTGCACCATAAATAATATATTATGTGGCACTTGCCACGATAAGTTACAAAAATACGTGACCCAAAAGGCTTACCAATAGATAAACCAGAAATATATATTTCATGCTAAACATCCAATTGTTTGTATACCCTTCACAAATTGTCCTAGCTCCAAAACATTCAGTGCAATGGCGCATACATTGCATTCTGGGCAGCTTTCTCACGATAAATAAAACTAATGGAATCTAACACGTTTAATTTACTAAATTATAATGATGCTAATCGCCATAAAGTTTTGATTTTACTAACATATTTCTAAATGTTGCAGCGACATGGGAACACACATCCAAGCATCCGAGAATGTTGTTTTGGAATGCATAAGCCAAAATCTAATAAAAATTCGAGGTGATGATAAGAAAGAATACATGCAATATTATAGTGAGGTAAGTATTTTTTATTACAATATTATTAACTATTAAAAATCACAATCGCGTAGAGACATGATCAGGTCAATTTGCAGTAAATAAATCTTTGTCGCGTTTATGAATTCCAAACTACATCTGGGAATTCGTACCGGATCACCCGCTTACCAGACAGTCATATTTGCCAACATCTGGATTTTTGTACATATACAATTAACAAACGCTTATACTATTAGTATTGCTTTCTAGTGGTTAAAAATAATACATGAATAATTCATAATTCATTAATCGTGCTATCAATTGAGTATTTGTAAATAATTAAACAAAATTAAATTTGAGCATCGGGTTTTACGATTTATTCTTTTAAAATAATTTGTTGAAAATTGGAGGGGCCGTGCATGATTTGGTTTAGAATTATTTATTTTCATATATATTTTTGTAAAATGATTCTAATGAAGCACACTACATTATTTGAGCTTCAGTATAACGTTGAAACGAACACTGCAGTCACGGACAAATTGATTTCATGAACTTTTGGTGTTAAAATGTAGAAGGAATCTTTGAGTGGAGGTCCCCTATTCTCACGAATAGAAGGGTTTTCATCCTAAATCAATCGTTTTAATCCACCTTCATTCCGCTTTTAACAATAAAACAAAAAACTACGTGTGTATGCAGATTCAGGCTTAGCTGCTACAACTTTGTTGTTTGCCTCGAAACATTTACCAAGTGGCAGCTGCAGGGCCATTCGTTGTACAATTGTTTTGTTCTTTGGCTTATTTAACTGGGGTAGAAGAACTTTGTATTATACAAAATGTATTATTTTGAAGTGACGTTTGTATTTATGTATTTTTTATTCAGAAAAAGTGGTATTCAGAACATTTTTGTTATTTATTCGTTTCTTAGCAATAGTTAACAATTTTTTTTTCTAAGAAGAGTTTTTTCTATGAACGGTTCATTGTTTACGGAAGAAAACAAACAATTACTTTGTAAGATTCCAGATCAGCACATGAAGCAATACAAGTGAATTTCGAGACAACCTATTTAGTTTCAGAACTGATTTTCAGTAGGGCGAACGAACACTGTCGGCGCCAACGTCATCGACGCGCAAATCATGCCCCGCATCCAGCATCCGTGCATGATTGATATAGAAGCTCTCCGGTTTGTCAAAATTCGCCCACAGCACAGTTCGTAACAACTCTTCAGCAGTTAGATTGTGCTTCTTTGCTAATACGGCTCCAAGTCATTGTGTATAGTTACATTTTGTATTGTTTCCTTTTTTCAGGTACTGGAAATAATGATTCTTTACATGAAACAAGAAGATAAGCTTTTTGAGGCTATTTTCCAGCGCAAATTCTTCGCGGGCAGTTATTACGATGGTTTGAAAATAGATAAACCCGATGAGTACGACGTGGATCTAGTGATGAAGCTACCCATAGACTACGAGGATATCGAGATTGTCAACCGGGGAACTAAGCCGCCCTTTATTAAGATTAGGGCAGAGGAACTCAAAGAATTGAGGAGTCATCCACGTTACGAAGATTACAAGTAACTATTTATAAGTATATTCCTACTTATTATTCAATTAAAACATAATACGGATTGGATGAAGTCCTTTTCAAATGTATGAATGAACGTTTAACGGAAAGCTTTTATTTTGTTTTCATCTAAATAGGTTAATTCAGATCAAAAGAACATGATACTAAACGAAATGCTGTTGTAATACTTCCAATTTAGATGCTTATTTCATAGTTCACAAATATCACTTTTCATTATAATATTTAACATGTTCTTTTTATGAAACAATTCTACAAAGTTCTATAAAAAGATAATTATGCAAAACTCGAGACAGTAAACTTGGTGACGATTTTCTTTCACTTTCAATCGTAATCAAATGTTGTGTGTGTTGTGTTGACTTGTGTGGCTCGTTGGTCTTGTTGTTAGCGTATCTGCTTCCAATGCAGAAGGTCCAGGGTTCGATTCCCGCTAAAGTCAGAAGTTTTTTAACTTCAGATTTGGACTTAAGTCCATCAGTTCTTGTCTTAGGAGTTTGTAAACGGTGACTTTGGAGCCGTCCTAGCAACGAAGCACATAATAAATTTCAGAGTTGTTCTGAGTCGGCCTTGTTGATTCTGGCGTTGATTCGCGGGTGTTCGCACTGTCCATACCACTGATTGCTATATTATTTCCTATTAAAAATATCGATCTTTGGTTGGTTATCGCTCACTCGTCGATTGCGTCGGGGCCTGCAGGGTTGGCTTGGTCGCTTTGATTTAAGTCCCCCACTGAAAATCAGTTATATAACTGAGTGGGCAGACTCTAAATAAAATTATTTATTTATTATTATTTATGGTTTCCTTTTACAATCATATTTTGTTTTTAATTTTTCAGACCCATGGAGTCGTGGATAGATGAAAACGGGTTCTTATTGCAAACAAAATTCCGAGCTTGGATGAGTTCAGTCATTGATAAAGCCATTAACGCATTGCCAAAAAGTGTCCCTTATCCTAAATATAATGTAAGTATATGTACTGGATGAAACGAATGTATTTCCGACTAGAGGGCAATCCATAAATTACAAAATCCAACTCAAACTCCGTACGTGGATTGATTGCGGGTTTTTCGCTTGCCGGGTGGAATTATTCAGTGCATGCATAATGAGTAGGGCACTTTTACAAACGCAATGTCCAGTCGTGTCGATTGGTGATAGTTTCCTTGCCGCCCGGAACCTACTTCTTTCCCACACTGGGCCTACTCGCTTCGAATTGACACAATCACAATCACGAGTTTGAAGGTATTCCGTGTTGACAAACTGATAAGTGGTGATAGTACACCTACAAGATAAGAGATTCGAGACGATGTGTGGTGGAAGATAAGAATGGAGGGATATTAGAAAATATATAATATATGCCTTATGCGGGATTTCGCTACAGCGTTGAATCTGCGTCAGAAGTCGTCCACCGTGGACGTCCGGACGGCATCCATGTATAGGTTCGCATCGATCTGGCGTAAGACATGGACTTCACTCCACCACTTCACCATTCATGATAAAATTCTTCGAATTCATGATACGGTGGTTGTGGTGTTAGTACATCCTGAGGAGTCATACGAGAATTACCTCAGTCTAAAGGCAAATTCTGCGGCATCAAGTCCCATTAAACATTTCGTTCCTTGTTAGACAAGTTTCCATTTGGCTAGTTTCTAATTCAGATCATCATTATGATTACATAGGACCAGGTTCTGGTGTGATATTTGATATTATTGCTTCAGGTGTCTCGAAAAACCACAGGTCCAGCGGTGACGCTTCACTTTGACGTAAAAAATACTCCAATTGAAATTCCAATTGACGTGGATCTTGTACCAGTCATCGAGTTTACTCCAAAGAAGTGGCCCCCTCCTCCCGTAGTAAAGAACCCCTACCCGGGCATCGAGGATTTCACGTGGTTCATTGTACCCAAACCGAGTTCAAAGATTCCGGCAGAAGCGAACGACACGTTTTGGAGGATGGCGTTTCACCGGCAGGAGAGGGAGATGTTGGAGGACAAAAACCTCTTGAAGCCCGTCATCCGACTTATGAAGGTAAAAATACTTTTTTACACCATATGAGCAGGAGATATGTACAATGCACATTCTGCTATTCTTTCATTACGAAACGCCCTGAGAAACAACATGGTACTAATAGTTTATCTTGTAAATATGGGACATTTCAAGAACCATATCAAATTAACTTATATTTAACTTTTTTTTTCTTTTTTTTAAATGTGGATTGGTAATTGAATTTTCAATTTAAATGTTTACTCCTAAATTCGACTAAATAACGTCATCTTTAAAAACTTAAAGAAACGTTGAATTCGTTCCACGTTCCACGTTCCCGCATTTTGTTATTTTTTAAAGTAGCAATTAGTTGCTGATGCTAGAAACGAAACATGTTCTTTCAGTTCCATAAAAAGATGCGAGTTCCGCCCAAAATCCAAATATTATATGGGTATATTGTATACTGGATTTCTAATTCCTTTTGACTTTTGAGCAACATTTAGGCAACAATGTTATATCATGGAGTTTAATAGTACAAACTCCATGGTTATAATGTTGGACTAGCAGATATACAAAAATAAAATTTACATTGAAGTACATAATCAGTAATCATTGTTTATTTAAGATATTTCAAATTGTTTTACATACTGGAAAGGGTTTTTGGTTATAGTTGTGTAATATTCATAACTAATATTGATTAGTATAAAAAAAGTTGTTTCCGAAACCCTGGAAAACTTTTAATGTGCGTTATAGAACAATTACCATTGACCAACACTTTTATAGATTCTAGTATTATAGTGAGCTGAGTTTATATTACATTGTGGTGAAAAGCATTTTAGTTGTTAACGATAAAAGTTCTGATTCATCACAACAGTCAAAATATATTGTTACATTTTTTTATTGCTTGTGAAAGTCAATTGCTTGCTTTGGTGCAGTTATATATCATAATTTTTATCTTTAAGCAACTTCGAGATGTTCAAGATTTCCAAATTGCCAGTTATTACATAAAGACGATGTTCTTGTGGGAAATTAAGAAGCGCCCTGACGCCTACTGGAGCGAAACAAGTTTAAGTACTCTATTCATGGATGTAAGTATAACTTAAAAACAGATTTTCCTACTGAACGTATAACTTTGGTAATTGAAATAGTCGTCACGTATCACATTACATTTAGGTAATGTTTTGTATGTCAATACACTGTTATTACATGTAATTTACACATTACAATATTCGATTTCTAACCAGCCATCGTCGACAGGTTTATTTCTCGATTTGGTGAGTCGGGAAACACTCCCGTAGGTGGTTAATATTTCATACAATTCAGAAGTTAAAAAATCCATCCCGATCGGGGTTCGAGCCCGAGTCTCCCACATTTCAGGATTTTGTATGAATTGTATTAAATATTTCGACAGGTTCATTGTTAATGTTTTTCATTTACTAACTGTTTATATGCCTAGTCTAAAAAGTATTTATAATAATTTAACCTGACCTGTTCCGTCGTGTCAATAATGTAATAACCTTTATAAATGTTTCACTCAAGATGATGCGGAAGCTACGCGATCACATTGTGAGTGGCGAGCTTCAAAACTTCTGGGACCCTCGAGAGAATCTCTTGGATGGTATGACCCAAGAAGGCGTCGGAGGACGTCTGGACAATATTATACGGGACATCGAGAGCAAAAGGGAAGAGTACCCCATCATATTCGCCAAGTACTTGCGTGAGTATTGAGTCTGAGAAAAATAAAGTCTTCGGAATGGGTCTCAAACCCATTCAATCATTGCATTTCAAACTTCCAAGTTATTGAAAAATATTACTGGAAAATTACTTTGAGATATCCCCGTTAGTATAGTCTACTTATTTGTAGGATGTGCGAAGACTTCAATTTCACTTACCCTGAGAAAAATAGCTCGGGTGTTTTTTTCCCTGTTTGTTCCATCTCTACCGGAAAAACGTCATAATTATACAATCTTGATGAAAATTGGAGTGAACCTTCGAAATCTCTGAACTTAGATCTGCTAAGTTTTTTAATACAATTGAAGAAATATTTCTCATGGACATCGTATTTTTACGATTTTTTCCCGATTTTTATCGCGATATTTTCGTGATATTTGTCCCACGACTGGGCAAACGGCTACTCCGATCTAGATGAAATTTTTTGGGAACGTTTGAACTTAGATATGTTATGATTTAAGATGGTATGTTGAGGCTAGAACGGAGGCGAGTTTAAGCGCTCAGCTTTCTGGATTTTTTGGGTAAAGGGTTTATAACGCCATTATCAAATTTCACACTAACGTTTATAAAGAATCAATCTATGTTATCTATTACGCGTATTCCTTAATTAATTCATGATTTTGAATTAAAATTTAGTGAATTCACCAAAATTTACTCAATTTTGGTCAACTTCGGGAATTTATTCCAAGTGAACAGATTTTTTTAACTCAAATTTGCATAATGGAACCCAACGTTTAAATCAATGTGAACGCGCAGGTTAATTAGGTTTTATCGTAAGATAAACGGTTGGTGGTAATTTCCAGAATTGTAATCCATGTTTTGGATTTCCCATTTTTTCACGTTTTGAACTTATATCTCGCAATGGATCTTTAACGCTTATTTTGTGCAACCAATTACGGATATCAATATAAAAGTACTTTATTAAAAATCCATTAAAAATTTTGGAAATGATATTACCAACCGTTCAGCAGAAATCATCAACACCTGTTTGCGCGCATTTGAGTTGGGCCAAGCTCAGCGTACCCTCTTAAGGGACAATCGAAGAAATATTTCTCATATTCTCGACTAAAAAAAGCGTTAGCGAAGTGGCCTAGTATACAGGAACCGGGTAACAAACCTCCGTGCAACCATTATCGATTATCTTGTTCAATTACACGCAAATTAATATTTTCTACAAAAAAAAAAAACATGTGTTCAAATTACAGAAATATAATACACAAATAACTATTATGATATGCATTACTAGCATTATTATAAATTAATTACACCAAATATGCTCTGACAATCTATTTGTTTTCAGTTACCAGCTTTCAGCTGCCGATGTTTCTGCAACTGTGTAAACCTGGAAACTAGATGTGGGAAAGATTGTGTGAATGCTCTCAAAGACCCTTGATAATCTTGCGTCGTGACGGTCACTATCCATTTCCATCCATTCACAATAAAATATTATTATAGTTTGTTTTGTTTCTAAAAGAAGCCTAGGTCCATTCTGGACAATAGCATATTTTTATTATCAAGAATATATTTTTCTTATATTTTATTTTCAATAATATTTTTTATGCCACACGTGTATTATTTCAAATAAAAAAATATTTCTTGAGTAACTTTAGTGCATTTGTCGTATTACAATAAGTGATGCTGAAGATTTTATTACAGTAGTTCGTATGAAACATCATGTATTTTAACAATAATTAATCTACAATTACTTACTATTGTATATATTTTTAATAAAATTTATCAACTGTGGTATTCGTCCTATTTATATATTGTAACACCAACTATTTCGTACTGGCTTGATTTTGCTGGTGACTGAATTAAATAAGAATAAAAATTACTATTTATTAGTCATTGTTTTTAGTTATGAATTGTCCCCTTCCAAGGTTGTCACTATTTGGATGTAAAAAGCAAGTATTACTTTTTTTGTTTAGTTATTGATTATTTATAGTTATACAGTATTAAGTACCACCTTATGTGTAATCCTATTACACTTTTTTAAATGAAATATTCATGGGAAAAATCTGAGTTAAACATTATTATTTTTCTTGGGTAGCCTACCATACATCAAATTGCCAATGTTGAATCTTTTTTATACAAACTGTTGGTGATGAGAATGATTGGTTAGACTACATTATGTGATCGTTCAGATCCATCAAGGCGCACAACAATCACAAATTACAATATAGGAAACGTTTGTCCTGTGTCTCCGATAACTCAATTGGCTAGAGATCATCGAAACATAGAGAAGTTATTATCTTAACTATTTTATTAAATTATTATTATTATTATTATTATTATTATTATTATTATATTATTATTATTATTATTATTATTATTATTATTATTATTATTATTATTATTATTATTATTATTATTATTATTATTATTATTATTATTATTATTATTATTATTATTATTAATTAAAAAACAGTTATACACAAAATCACAAAGAAAAATGTTAAAGCCTCTTCACAAGAAACGGCGTCACCGTTAGCAAATGATGATCTGGGTTCGATCCCTAATCAGTGAAATTAATTTGGAATCTTTCTTCTGCTATTTGTCTTATGTCTAAAAATATCTAAAAATAGTTGTTTTGATGTGAGTTGTTCGCCTTACCAGTTATTAAATAACTTACTTCTAGGCCTATCAAAAAACAGCTATTGTGATGGCTTGAAGGCCAATGGCAATCTTCCAACAGTAAGCACATGGCTGGCAGTGGCATTCCTTCTTATTACTCATGAGTCATGATCATAGGCCTAAAGCATCGCCGAGGTCCTTGTCTGATCGTGAAGCCTTGAGCTTGACCCTGCCTGCTCGCCGGTTCTGTGGGTGTTTTGCAGTGTAGTCTGGAAGTTTCTATAGAGGGGAATGCCCGTTTGTCTGCCGTGTGAAGCTGAAGTCTGGAAGTTTCTGTGGAGGGGAATCACCGAATACAAAAAAGTATTTATATTCTGCCGGTTACTATTGCATCATGCAATGTATGCTGCCCACGGCTACCGAGAGTAGATCGCGAACACCAAGCTAGGCCTACTATATAAGCCACTTGTGAGCACCAGCCCGAGACAGGACTGGACGACTGGATGTTGACAGAGGCTTTACCAGAGTCGATAAAGAAGTTTCCCCGTTGGGGAGGTCCTCCAACTCCCTATACCGCCCTGGGTTAAATAAAAAGTCGGTTTTTGGCGTTGGGAATCTAACGTTCCGCGCGACTCTGTGTGACGATTGATGGAACTACTTCAATAAAACTACGTCACTTTTCTACTAGTAGTTAACAGTCGATGACAACAAATGGCGGAAACGTCAAAATATTAAATACGATCGAATATTGGCGAATGTTTTCGCATAAAGCAAACTCTCTTTATTGATGAGGATATTTCTGATGTAGTAGACCTAAGCCTAGGGCCTAGGCCGACAATCAGGGTTGCTTATGTTTCGATTTGAATGCCAAGGGCGTACTTACGTCTGAAAACTGTATTGTGGCCTTGGGCCTAGGCTACACTTACGTCCGTTAGGCTTGAACAAGGCATATCTCAAATTATTTCGCACGAAAATGTCAGTGACGCCTGCGCAACACTTTATAGTACAATAATAAATCAAAAGTAAATCGTTTTAAAAGACTAGGGCCCAGGGCTAATATGATTGAAATAAAATTGAAGTTTGACGTTTCGTCTGTTGTTTGTTGATTTCAGCGTCACTGCACATCGATAATCCACTGACCGTATTTAGCGTGCAGTGCTTTAATTAGATTCACATTGGAGCCGCTCTCAGCGCGCAGGACGTTAGATTCCGTTTTGACTTAGGAGTAAGGGGACCTCCCCAAAGGGGAAAACTTCTTTATCGACTCTGGCTTTACCGAGCTGAACTCATTGTTGCAAAGTTTCCAAAGCACATGGAGAAGAAGTGAGGAAGAAGAACCACTTGCTGCCTACGCCTTTTGGATCCGCCTGGCCAGAGAGGACGAACGCAAGATTACTCTCTGGCAGGAATCCCCAGCGATAAGGCAGAAGAAAGAAGACGTCCGTTCGGCCCTACTAGTCCACGGGCTACGTAGGGCGTTGTTCGCCAATTAGCCGACTTCACGTCGGTTTTTACCCCGGTGTTTGAGTCACCTGGGGCAGTTCTGACTGCACAGGTCGTCCCAATTGTTGTGGGTTCATCCCGGGTTCCCTCCCAAAGGTTTTTGAGTCGCCTGAGTGTCTGGACCAGCCCAACCAGCTCACCCAGGTCTTCCCAATCAATTTATTTTTTGTTTTTGTGGGTCAATCCCTGTTTGTGACCATGCACAACAACGTGCCCAGCACCGACGATGGCTGGAAGACGGTCGAGACGCGTGATCAAGCAATCCACAAGCGTGCTCGTATCGAGGAACCTGATAAAAAGAAGACTGTTGTTGCCCGCGCACCCCGCAAGACGCCGGCAAAACAACAAAACGTGCCAATTGTTCTACAGAACAAGTTTTCACCTCTGGCCGATCCATCGGCACCTGGCAGCTCCAAGGAGCCCGACTTGTGTACCGACGATATGGACACGCAGACAACCCCTCAACCAAAACGAGTCCGTATACCACCGGTGGTGGTATACAAGTTTCCTGATTACCAGACTGTAATCAGATGCATTAAACCACTATGCAAGTCCGACTTTACAGTTGTGAACGCAAAGGACTCACACAAGCTCAAGCTCACGTCCATAGATGACTACCGTGCGGTCACAACCGAACTCAAGGCAAAAAATTGCCAATATCACACCTTCAACCCGTCCACGGTTAAAACCCACAAGCACGTGATTCGAGGACTAAGTTCCACCCAAACAGTGGAGGAGGTCATGGAGATGTTGACGGAGGAAGGGTATGACCCCAAACAAGTCTACCAACTTTCCTCATCTGGAGATAGCTCGAATGCATCCCGTGTCAAATTGCCATTGTTTGTGGTGACCACATTGGCTTCCCAAGGCAAAAACATTCTAGAACTAACGCGTCTCGGACACGTTGTGGTGCGGGTAGAGCATTTTAGAGGTCCAAAGGGTCCTCAAATGTGCTACAACTGCCAAGGCTTTGGTCATTCGTCTGCCTTTTGCAACAAGGCACCCAAATGTTACAAATGCGCGCAGGCCCACTCTGGGACAGAATGCCCAAAGGATAGGTTGTCACCAGCCACATGTGCCAACTGTGGTGGAGATCATCCCGCCTGCTCGAGGCGATGCCCGACGTACAAGGCAGCCCTAGAGCGCTACCGCCTTCCAAACGGCGCCGCAAACAAACCGTCCAATCGGACACAACACAACAAAACACTCGGCCAATCAAGCTACAAAGGCTTCTCCACCTGCAAGAAACACAAGTCCCGAGTTTTCGTTTGCACAGGCGGCGTTTCCACAACTGAAGGTTACGCAGCGTAACCAAAACGAACAGATTCCGACATACAACTCGGCACCTCCACCAAAAAATTTCACAAATCATCCATCTTACTCTGTTCCGACACCAGAGAAAGATACTGAATCACCATGGGAAATGGTGCTGTACTTTGCACGGCAAGTTGCAAAGCACACACCTGAAAATCAATATATTCAACACATGGTAGGCTTTCTTACCGTGTTCGCACAAGAACAAATAACCAAAAATGGCAGTCCCTAAACCAAATGGCATTCACATTATGGCATGGAATGCCAATGGCGGAGTAAAAGCAAAGACACCCGAACTTCTTGATTTCATGAGAACTCATGATGTTCACGTCTGTTTAATATCTGAAACGCACCTGCGACCTGAGGTAACTTGGAAAGTGGCAAACCACAAAGTCTATCGAACAGACAGGCCTCAGGATGTGACCAAAACAGAGCGCACCAGAGGAGGGGGTACTGCAATCTTGGTGAACTCGCTCATTAGCCATTTTCAAATACCAACCCCTGCACGCCTCACTGACGTGGAGGCTACAGCTATAGAAGTCCGCCTTCCAAGTGGCCCTCTTCAAATCCTCTCTGTATATAGACCCCCGTCGGGTACTTTCTCCGCGCGTGACCTCGATGCACTGACGTCTTGTATCAACCCAAGGCTCATTGCAGGCGACCTTAATGCGAAACATCCCTCGTGGAACTCTAGGGTTTCAAACACAAGAGGTGATGCCCTCTATGCACACTGTCTGTCCCGTGACTATGTAGTTGCAGGTCCGCCGGAGCCCACCCACTATCATACCCAATGGAATCACATGCCAGATGTATTAGATATTGCCTTGCTAGTTAACATCAGATGCTCTTACGACATTTCGGCCATACCAGCACTCACCTCGGATCATGATCCAATCATGATTCGCCTGGGCAATCGGCTTCTTGTTAATCCCCCCAGACCCATAAGAGATTTTAAAAATGCAGACTGGCCCAAATTTAAAAAGTTTATTGCAGAACGTATTCCGACCTCTCGTCCTACCATTAGAAACACTATTGAGCTAGACAAAGTTGTCCAAACCATCACAGAGGTTATCCAACAGGGCGTGTTAGCTGCCGTTCCTAATAAAATATCGAGGAGAGTGACATTGTACGACCTGCCCACGCGCCTCCGAAAAGCAATAAAAGAGAAAAATGCCATTAGGCGCGAGTGGCAAAAGAATCGAACCCCCGAATTAAAAACGCGCATGAATAGAGCATGTGCAAAGTTGAAAGAGGACATTGCTGAGCATCGTGCGAGAAAATGGCACGAGGCAGTCGGTGAATTGTCTTTCGGGGACAACTCAATCTGGAGAATGGCAAAAACGCTACAGCGCCGCCCCGCACCTGATCCTCCCTTCAACGTCAACAACACACTTGCCTGTAGCCCTGTTGAAAAAGCAAATGTCATTGCTGACACGCTGGAGGAGACCTTCACTCCTAACCCAGCAAACGAGTACACACCGCAAATTATGAATCATGTAGAACAGTTTTTTGCTGAGAATCCTGAGTTGGTGGAACTTCCCGAGGGCGACAAATGCACTGTTTAGTCTTCCTTTATATTTATTTGTTTGTTATTTGCTTCCAACTGGCAGTGTACTTTATTTACAAATCATTTTTGTTCTTATTTACATTGTTGACTTTGTTTCCAATTTTCGCAGGCCTATGGCCTCTAGTAATTTCTCTCTTAATAAATATTTCAATTCACAATCTTTAAGTGTTTAGAAGTATTATTATGTATAATAGCAACAGCAACACTACGGGCCTATGATTTATACAGTCTTACCAGGAACGTATGGCCATCGTGCACATAATGTTAAGGGTACGTTCGTTCTAGAGTTTTTAAAAAAG
>JAMZAV010007913.1:0-22144 GCA_024449915.1 Sweltsa coloradensis | reverse complement strand
TTTTTTTTCTTATTCTTTTTTTTACTTTTTTTGGCTGTTTCCCTAAATACTACAATAAAAGGAAGAGCTATACAGTCTACTGCTACAGAACACTAGTCTTGGGAGACAGACGAGTGCCGACTAGGCCGGACGGATTACCCTGATGAATCAATTGAGCAGTCAACTTCCCCCATCACACGCCCACCCACGCACTATACCCACGCATTGTCCCTGTAACGAGCCACGTGTTGATGTACGCCCATTGTCTCCTCGTGGAGATTGACACAATGTGACACGTGACATTCTGTAGCCAGCCTTCATACGACCATCAATCCGGTGCTAAGTCAAATTTGAGAACATATAATTCGGTTTAGACATACAAATTTCGAGATGACACCTGCCCAGGGTGCAATGCATGGCCGTTTTCATAAACTGCCCAGGGTGCAATGCATGGCCGTTTCATAAACCTGCCCAGGGTGCAATGCATGGCCGTTTTCAAATGTCTAACTACATTGGAGATAGAACAATTGACAAGGATGTTTAAGAGGACTCAATCCCTTGTAAGAAAACAACTTCAGTCAATGCCGGTCTCGACGGGATGTGAACACGGGACCTCCCGAATCAGAGCCGCGCCAACACTGGCGGTGTTTTATTTTGACATATGAACATGCAACTTACAACTGTCGAACTTTTCCTTCACTTTCCTCCATAAACGAAAAGCATCTCATATATACTCATGGACAGATGACTAACACTGATTAATGATGATTAGGGCTTGGATGTTTTGGCCACTACCTTTTTTTGTTACTGCCGAACCGAGCCGAGTAATGTAGCACAAAACGTTACCACAAAAACTACTACATTACCGTGCAGGTGCATTTATTGGATGAGCGTAGCGAGCGAAGCGAAGATTCCATTTCACTACACTGGAGAAAAAAATCCGGAATGTTTTTTTTTTTGTATTTTTGTGTGTTTGTCCGCACGATTCCGGAAACCGCTCCAATTGCGATGAAATTTTAAGGAGGCCTTCGAAATCTCTGAACTTAGAACTGCCACGTTTTTGAGCGCAATCGAAAAATTATTTCTTATTAAAATCGCAATTTTACGATTTTTGAAAAATTTCTTCTACTTATAACACCTACATGCTTTATCCGATTGTAATGATTTTTTCACAGAACCTTAATGTTATGAATTTATATATTCGTGTGAAATTTAAGCGCAATCAAATAATTATTTCTTATGAAAATCGCAATTTTACGATTTTTTATTTTTTAAATTACGATTAACTTAAAGTAAGATTAAAATTAAAAGATTAAAAGATTAAATTAAATTTTATTTTTTATTTAATTTAAATTAATTTTTTTTAAATCTTCAACTTAGTAATGATTTTTTCACAGAACAACAGAAAATCCGCATAACACATGGCAGCTCAAACACCAATTACGCTCATCCAACAACGCGGCGAGACTTAAGCATTTTCCTAGTCAGAATCACACAAGAAGCATAAGAAACCATAACTGTCGTCTCAAGAAATTTTGAAGTGGAAGAAATTTGATAACCCATTTTTTATGTCCTTTTCTTATAGTCTCAAGACAATGTTTGCCTGCCTGATATTTGTCACTTTCAATGGCCTGAAAAGCTAGTCGTATGATGAATGTAGCAAATTAAAAGCGAAACGCTCAGTGGCGATTTCTTCATGCCCCTTCTACTACACAGACTCTTCTATTTTTCACTACAATTCAGAAATTAAAAAAGTCCGCCCCAATCGGGAATCGAACCACGGATCTCCCGCATTCCAGACAGGCGTCTTAACAACTAGACCATCAGGACGGGTACATTTTGATCTTTGAATTGTAGTTGCATTATACATCTGAATGGATGGAACGGTGTCTTCCCACAGTGCCGCTTCCCGTAAGGCCATCAACCCTTTTTCCCACAATGCCATCATTTCTGCCTGTCGATAAAGACCATGTTACATGAAGCGTTGATGGCCTAAGGGGAATTGATTTATTCCCCTTTGGCCAACACCCTGCATTTCATTATGGAAAATACAAAGGTTGTTGGCCTTAGGGTAATTGATTTATTCCCGTTAGGCCAACAGCGTATATGCATCGTTTACGGTAAGGAGCGGGGCGTTTTGGCCTTGGGGTAATAGTTTTATTCCCGCTAGGCCAACAGCGTATATGCACCCCGCTCCTTACCGTAAACGATGCATATACGCTGTTGGCCTAACGGGAATAAATCAATACCCTAACGCCAACAAACCTTCTTTGTATTTTCGATAATGAAATGCAGGGTGTTGGCCTAAGGGGAATAAATCAATTCCCCTTAGGCCAACAAGTGTAAACATGGTCTTTATCGACAGGTAGTAATGATGGCATAGGGGAAAAAAAAGGTTGATGGCCTTACGGGAAGCGGCACTGTGGGACGGCTCCAATTGTTGATCAGTTCAAAGGCAGTAGATATTCTTTGCATTGCAGTACTGTTCCATCGGAGCCGTCCCACAGTGCAACTGATCAACAATTGTATTACCTATACGCAGGTATGAGCGAGGGTTTATTTCTCGATTTGGTTAGTCGGGAAACACTCCCGTAGGTGTAATTGTTATTATTCACTACAATTCAGAAATAAAAAAAGACCGCCCCAACCGGGAATCGAACTACGGAACCGTGATTAACAATTACACCTACGGGAGTGTTTCTCGACTAACCAAATCGAGAAATAGTCTCTTCTTATATAAAATAATTAGACACCTTCTGATTGGTGGTTGCCATATAAATAAAGTCGTGCATAAACACTTGCACAATTATATTTGTCATCATCATCATTATTATTATTTCCCTTGTCCTTATGTGTGTTTGTGCAACTATTTCTTCCCTACTTGGAGCTAGCTTGGCGTAGAGACTCCTGGTTCGACTCCCAGGAGGGTTAAAACTCCGTCTTCCAGCAAACACACGCTGTTTCTTATAACTCGAGCCGACACAGAAACTTTACCCTCGATCTCAATTCATCTCAATCCACTTTTCCCTCAGCTCCCATACAACGAATCTATTTCCTCCGCTGAGCTGAGCTACACACTGCACCTTGGTTTAAATTTATATGGTCATTTCTCATCGCTGGTTAGCGGGCGACGCGAGGAGTTGTAGGCGCTGTGGAGGGTGGTGACAGACGCTGTGGTACACAACCTTGTATAGCGCAGTTGGGACCTACAGATATGTTAAATAAAAATAAATAAATCCGTATTTAGAATCTATACCCACTCAGTCATATAACTGATTTTCAGTGGGTTAAAAAAATGTATTTTGTAGGAAACCAATTATAGGGTGCTATATGCCCCTCTCCAGGTGTACTAACTAGGTATATTGGTTCGAACCCCAGTAGGGATGTATTTTGTAACAATTCTGAATTGTATTAAATATTAGGTAAATTGGAAAAAGGGCAATTGTGAAAGACTGTCCGAACTCAAACCCTTGCATTCGCATTAACGACTGAGGAAAACTTCGGAAAATACCTTCAGTCAGGGATTGCCGGTCTCGGCGGGATTCGAATCCAGGACCTCCCGAATCAGAGCGAGGAGGGTTGAGTAGGAAGGAAACGCGGTTTCTATCAGAGCATTCATACAATTACTTTAGAAACAAAAAATAATAACTGGCAGTATGTGTCATAATAGATACAAATCGCAGGAATCTGCCAATTTTGTGGAAATGTGGTCTGATGGAGAATGCGAATATCCTCCGTGAACAATATACCAAAGTTTCAAATTGTTTCGGGGAAGATTAAAGGCCAAAACGTGGTCCGGAATGTGCGCAACATACTATGTATCTTTACGGGCAACAAACATTGTAAAAAATGTTACCCCCAGTATATCCAATAGTCTTAACTAAACAGTATATCATCAGTATCAAAATTACGATCACAGATGAGAAGATCATAAATAAATAAATAAATTGGGTATTAGAGTCAACCACTCAGTTATATAATGATTTTCAGTGGGGGACAGTAAACCAAAGCGACCAACCCAACCCTGTGGGGACGATTGTAGACAAAGTGAGCGAAAAACCAACCAAAGGTCGATATTTTTAATAGGAAAATATAGCTATCAGTGGTTGGGACAGTGAGAACACCCTGTACACCCCTGCGTTTTGGGGGTATAAACGTCAGCTGTAGCATATGGTGGACCCGACCGAACTGGCCCACCAGTCAGAGTCAGGGGGTCGAGACAATGAGGCACGTGACCTGGGGTGAAGGGGAGGCACGGGAAGGACCGAGGAGAACTTTATGACGCAACACGTCCGATACATTCAAACAAACACAGCTATGAACAAATACAAGTGGTTCCGGGAACTTTGAATTTTATGTCGGGGCCTGGGTGGAATACTGAATAGTTAAAAGAGAGTCATTTTCCCTTTCAATGCAAAGATTAGATCGAGGGGAAGGGGAAAAATATAAAGAAGACCCCAAGAAGACAGGATGAGTTACCAGTAGCGTGTGCTAAAGAAAACACGAGCGGGGGAAAACGTTAAAAATTTTTTGTTATAAAGGTGCAAATAATGTTCGAATATCGCGCATATAGAACAATAGCAGCACATGTTTATTTGCACGGTGTCTACTTGTTTTAGGACGGTGTCAAATTCCCTGAAATTGCAGCATTTAAACACTACAAATATGTCTGATTGAGTAAATAATAGTAATTTTCCAGAGAAAATTCAGGGAAAGGCAGCGATGGCACATTATAATGGGGGTCCGCAACAATGTTTGATTACCATTCCAATATGGGGGTTTTAGTGATCCTTAGCAGAAACAGAGTAAATACCAAGACAATTCATTTCCCGAACTGGTCCACGTTCCTAGATTGTCACCCGACTTAGGATTGATGGGAGTGGGACCAAAGTTTTTTTGGGGAGTTTGGATTCAAAGCTTGGCGTCCCTAGCTGAACGGGTGAACATTGTCAATTTGTTCTGAAAGTGTAAATATGAGTCCAGTGTTGATATCCTGTTGTTTAGTTTTGCTTTCTAAAAGACACATCTCGTGTTGTTTTCGTCTAACCCGAATGTATTAAACAAAGTTCAACTTCATCTCCTATGACAACGCACGCTGCCGCGCTATGTCATGACACCAGACCACCAGATGTTGGAGGCCTTGTAAAAACTGCATCACTCCTTCAAATAGATTGATCTGATCACGATCAGAACAACAGATGTGGCTACAACAATTGATCCAATCTAATCCACTTTACTACATTGGAGTTTGTTATTATTCGGAAGAGACAAACCAATGAAAGTCACTGAAGCAGAAGTTGGCGCGGGAAAGTTCACAGCACTCGTTTCCGATCACTGAAGAACACTGAAAAAAATATAGGTGTCAAGAAATGCATACACGAATTTGCCGGAGTCCAAAAAATGAAAATCCAGGAACCTGCGTCGTAAGTCGTAAAAATCCTGGAATCGTGAACGCTCCTATGAAGGCCTACGATTTAAAAAATTTACCAGCTCGTTTTAAAAGTTGATTTCATTTTTCAAGAAAATTTACTTTAAAAATCAAAACACTTTGAATAAATTGGTAAGGTTCACAAAAGACGAATAAATTACGGAGATTTCACGTTTCCCCCCCCCCCCCCCCCCCCCCCCCCCCCCCCCCCCCCCCCCCCCCCCCCCCCCCCCCCCCCCCGACCCCCCCCCCCCCCCCCCCCCCCCCCCCACCCCCCCCCACCCCCCCCCCCCCCCCCCCCCCCCAATAAAATAAATAAAATAAAATAAAACAAATAATTAAGAAACGTGAGTATTAGAATTTAATCATAGTTTCTTTACTAACGTGTACGCAAAATATAAAAAATATTACGTCATAAACCGTTTACCCGGAAACACGGATAGCTGCGTGGGCTAGCCTGCTCTTTCTTCTCAGGTGGATATATATAGAACAGGCGCTGTTAGGGAACGTTGTTAAAATTGGGGGGTGGGGGGGCGTGCGAATTTTTAGCAGATTTTGTGGGCGGCAGCGGGGGTCTGGGGCAAAGTCCCAGCCGCGAAAGGCTGCGAATAAAAATCACCAAAAAAGTTATTCATGTTTTAACTGTTACTCTACTAAGTTAATACTCGCTACTACTAAACCGATGTTTTTACAGCCACTACTGCTATCTAATAAACTAAAAAAAAAATAAACGTGAAGCCGCCAATTTTAGTAAACTGTTGTTAATAACGAACGCATACAGGCATAATTACATTGTTTTACCAAGGTGACTGGCGGAAAATGTATAAGTGTATGTGCATATTACTAGGAAATTTCGGGATAATATATAACTCACATTTTGCCCCCGGTTCCTACAGAACTGTAGGAAATATAACCACCCCACATGTGGTATGAGTCATCACGACACGACACTAATTGTAAATGGGGTATAATGAACCAACCATGCTGAACAGACCGGGAACTAGAACGTTCTCTCATGACCACCCTACACATGTGGAAGAGTACAGACGACACTTATTGAATGGGGGATAATGAACAACCAGCAACTAGAACGTGACTAGAAGTCCTCTTCTTAGGAAAACCACATGTAGGATGAGTATCCACGAGTCACGACACTTAGGTAATGGGGGATAATGAACCAAACACAGCCTGAAACAGAACCGTGACTAGAACGTCCTCTCTAGAACCGTACACACATGTGTATGGAGTAATAACGACAAGACACGTGATGTAGCATGGGGGATAATGAAACCAACCAGCTGAACAGAACCAGTGACTAAGAACGTTTATCTATGACCACCCACATGTGAATGGTATCACGGGGGACACGACAACTTATTGTAAGGGGGATAATGAACCAGAGCTGAACAAACTAGAAACCGTTCTCTCATGAACACCCACAATGTGGTAATGAAGTAATCAACAGACACATAGACATTATTTGTAATGTGGGATCAAAATGAACACTCAGTCCATGAACAGAACCTTCGGGAATCTAGAACGATTTCTCTCTATGCCCACACACATTAGTGGTAAGGAAGCTATCACGGAGGCATCCCACTTGAGCCAATCGGATGATATTAGGATAGTCCGGGACGACCTCAACTATTAATAATAAGGTGGGCTGGATGATACTGACACCACTAAACGACCAAGCTCATACACTACCAGCAAACACCCGACGCAGAACTGGAATATTAAGAAACGTCTCCCTATGACCACCCACATTTGGTATGAAGGTTATCAACGACACGACACTTATGTGTAATGGGGGAATAATGTAAACAACCAGCAAACAAGAAAACCGGTGACTATGGAAACGTTCTCTCGTATGGAACCACACACATGTGAGTATCGAGTATCACGGACACGGAGCACTTATTGTGTAATGGGGGATAATGATAACCAACAGAGGACGCAACAGAACCGTAGCCTCAGAACAGTTCTCTCTATGACCACCACTACATGTGGAATGAGTATCACGAACCACAGAACGACTTATTGATAATGGGGGACAATGAAATCCAATAAGGAACGAACAGAAACCGTGAACCGAACAGTTCTCTCTATGACACACAACATTGGTGATGATGCTAGTACATCACGAACAACGACCCTTATTGAATGAGGGGATAAAAGTGAACCAACCACGCTGAACAGTAACCCAGTGATAGAACGTTCTCTCATATGACCACCCCACATGTTGGTAAGAGTATCACCGACAAGACTAATTATTTGTAAGGAGGGGGATAGAGGAAAACAACACAGCTGACACCAGAACCGATTGACTAGAAACCGTTCTCTCTATGGACCACTAAACATTTGTGGAAATGAGTATCACGACACGACACAAAAAACTTTTATTGTACAAGGGGGATAATGAACCAAGCCAAGCAATGAAACAGAAACCGTGTCGCCAGAAACCTTACGTGAGAGACAGGTCTTACTACTCTAAGGACCACCCACATGTGGTATGAGTACCACGACACGACACTTATTGTAAGGGGGATAATGAACAACCAGCTGAACACCGAACGTGAAGAAAAGTTCCTCTCAGCATGACCAGCCCACAATGTAGTAATGAGTAACACGATCACGGACACTATGTAATGGGAGTGATAACTGAAACAACCAGCTGGAACAGAACCAGTGACTAGAAATCGTTCTGTTCTACTGACCACACACATGCGGTATGAGTACAGCGAACACGACGACTTATTGAATGAAGGGGATAATGAAACCAACCAGCTGAACACGAAGAGACCGTGACTAGAACGTTCTCTCTAGACTGTGACCACACACAGTAGGTTAGAGGTATCACGACCAAACCGAACTATTGAGCTAATGGCGGGGATAATGGAGAGACAACAACGCATGAAAAGGCCTACTGAAACGCATACACAAAGAAACATCCGTGACTAGAACGTTGCTCTCTCATGACCACAGAGCCATACATTGGGTTAGCTAGTACCCCACGAAATACACAGAGCAACTAATTGTATATGGGGGATAATAACCAAGTTCCAGCTGACAAGAACCATACGAAAACGGGTGACTAGAGAACGTTCTCTTCTAGAAACACCACTATCATGTGGTATAGAGTATCACGACACGGAACACTTATTGTAATGTGGGATTAAAAAGTTAAAGAAAACCACCAAACACAGCCGGTTGAAAAACATGAATCCGTGAACAGGATAAAACGTCCTCTCTATGACCACACACGTGGGGAATTGAGTATCACGACACAACGAACCTATAATTGTAATGGGGGATTAATGGAACCAATCAGCTTCGACAGAACCGCTGACTCCAGAACGTTCTTCATGACCACCCACATGTGGTAGAGTAATCACACGACACGACACTTATTGTAATGGGGGGAGATAATGAACCAAACCAGGCTGAACAGAAGCGCGTGACTAGCAACGATTCTCTCTATGACTCACACACATCGTGGAAAGAGTATCACGACCGAAACTCGTAGGTAAATGTGGGGATAAGGAAACCAACCAGCGATCCTGAAAAGTTAACCCGTGTACGTGTAGAACCGTTCTCTCACTATGAACAACAACAAATGTAGGTAATAACAAGTGATACGACGACACGGACCACTATATTTTTTATGATGTAATATGGGGGATAAGACACCAATCAGCTAGAGAAAACAGAACCGGACTAGAAAACACGGTCTCATGCTCCATGACGACCCACATGGCGAAATGAGTATCACGGACACGACACTTATTGTAATTAGGGGAGATAACGAATCCAACCAGCTGAACAGAAAAACACGTGACTAGATCAGTTTCTCTCTTATGGACCACACCAACGTGTGGGAGATGAGTATCACGAATCACGACACCTTAGTTGTAATGCGGGGATAATGAAACAACCAGATGAAACGAAAGAACCGTGTCGGAGCTAGAACGTTCTCCCTCTATGAACTCCCACCACACCGGTTGTGGAAGAGTATCACGACACGGACACTTATTGTAATGGGGGCTAACGAACCAACAGTGACATGAACTCGTGAAACTAGAACGTTCTCTCTATGACCACACAGAGAGAGGCGGGTAGGAGTATTCACGACACGGAAACGATTGTAATGGGGAGGCTTTTAATAGAACCAACCAGCTGAACAGAACCACGTCGGAGGACTAGAACGTTCTCTCTAGACCACACACATGGGGAATGAGTAGTCACGACACGACACTTATGTATATGCGGGTAAAATGAAACCAACACAGCTGAACAGAACCGTGACGTAAGAACGTTCTCTCTAATGACCACGAAAACCACACAGATCGCTGGAAGAGGAGTATCACGACACGGAGCACTTATTGATGGGGGATAATGAAACCAATCAGTGAAACAGAACCGAGACTAGAACTTCTCTTATGACCACACACGTGTGGATGAGTAGTCACGACACGGACACTTATGTAATGGGGGGATCAAGAACCAAGATCCAGCTGAAACAGAACGTGAACAGAAGTTCTCTCTATGACCAACAAACATTGGTATGAGAATCACGAACGGGACAAGATTGTAATGGGGGATAATGAAACCACCAGCTGAACAGAACTGTGAACTAGCGAACGTTTCTCTCTATGACAACACATGTGGAATGAGATTCACGACAGACACTTATTGTAATGGGGATAATGAAACGATAAAACCAGAGAACAGAACTCCCCCCCGTGGACTAGAACGTTCTCATCTAGGCACCACACACGGTGGGTATGAGCTATCACGGACCACGAAAAACTTATGTAATGGGGGATAATGACACCAATCAGGAAACAGATACCGTGGGGGACTAGAACGGTCTCTCTATGACCACACACATGTGGAATGGTATCACGACCCAGAAAACTGAGTACTGGGGGCTAATGAACCAAATATTCAGCTGAACAGAAAACCGTGACTAGAAACGTTTCACTCTAGACCTACACACATGGAAGAGTATCACGCACGACACTTTTGAAATGGGGGATAATGAACCAATCAGCGAACAGAACCGGACTAAACGTTCTCTCTATGACCACACAATTGGAATTGATATCACGACCGACATTTTATTTAAGGGGGGGAAAATTTAACCCAAACCCAGTAACAGAACCGTGACTGAACTTTTTCCTCTATGACCACACACATGTGGAATGAGTATCCGACACCCCTTTATTGTAAGGGGGGAAAATAACCAATCACTGAACAAAACTGGCTAGAACGTTCTCTTGACCACACACAGATCAGTTGATAATTTTAGATTTCTACGGCAACCTATATGTGAATACCTGAGCGCCGAAATATTGAACTCAAAAAAGGCCGATAAATGTGAAAATTTCCATCCTCGTATACCTTACTCACTCTCGCGGTGTTTTCTAATGAGATGTCGACGTTTACAATTTTTAGCCCTCTGGGTGATCGGAAGTATAGGTCTCTCATTCAGCATGCTGTTTCTTGATACGACATGGACTATAATTGCATGGCGTAGCGAGCGAAGCGAGATTCCTTTCACTACACTGAGAAAAAAATCCGGAATGTTTGTTTGTATTTTTGTCGGTTTTTTCCACACGATTCCGGGTAAACCATACTCGTTGCGATAAATTTTTGGAAAACCTTCGAAAACTCTAATTTGAACTGCCAAAGTTTTTTTAGCGCAATCGAAAAATTTTTTTCAGGAAATCGCAATTTTTCGATTTTTTTTATTTTAAAAAAATTTTTTTCGACTTATATCACCCACATGCTTTTCTGATTTTAATGATTTTTGGGGACAGAACCTTTTTTTTATGAACTTAGATATTTTTTTTGAAATTTTAGCGCAAATTTAAAAAAATTTATCATAAAAAAAAAATTTTACGTTTTTTTTTTTTTTTAAACAATTCTTTGACTTATAAACCTACAGCTTTTTCCGTTGTAATGATTTTTCGGAAAACCTTTATTTTATGAATGCATATATTTGTAAAAATTTTAGCGCAATCCAGAAAAAAATTCTTATAAAATCGCAATTTTCCCATTTTTTTAAACATTAAATTAAATTTAAAAAATTAGGTTAATTTTTTTAATTTTAAATTTATTTAAAAAAAAATTTAAATTTAGTAATGTTTTTGCCACAGAACAAAGAAAATTCGCATAACAAGGGCAGCTCAAGCACAATTACGCTCACCAAACAAGCGGCGGGACTTAGCGTTTTCCGGGATAGCCATAACTATTTAGCCCCAAAATACACTAAATGGGCTGCGTGTAAAATGGCTGAAACACCAATGTAACATCTTCGGGAGAAATATTTTTGTGATATCAGATTAAAAAGGACTACAGATTAAAAACCTCGGTAGATAATTTTTGAAATTTTTGTATTTTTTATATATTCTTTTTTTCGGATTGCATTAATTGAAGAATTTTTAAAACATGACTTTTGTAGTATTATGTTAATTTCCAAACATTATTTACCTTCAGCGGGGCCCCGCAGGCGGAACCTTTGGTTTTCCTCGACTAAGTGATGCACACACACGTAATACATTTTATTTGTTCTTTTTTTGAAGTTTGTGTTCAATTTTTTTTCAAGGAATCAATCCCCGAGAGTGCATAAGTGATTCTTTGGTAGTGGGGGGAAATAGGTCCATGCTTTTTGTCGTGTCGGTCTCTAGTTGGTCTTTGTTGCTCGTCGATGACTCGGGTCTAAGGTTTTGGTTTGGTCGACTTTAAATTTAATGTCCCCCATGAAATCAGTTATGTGACTGAGTGGGTTGATGTTTTTAAAATTTATTTTTTGTTTATATATTTTTTTTTTAATGAAAAGCCTAGAAAAATTTTTAAAATACTCATCACTCGTCTAATCTCGATAAACGGCTTCATAGTAATCGTACAATAAAACAACTAAGCCCAAACCCATGGCCCCAAACATCGATCAACGTCGCGAAATTCCCGGCTCAGTCCGGCTCTCTCGGCCCGGGTGAAGATGACAGATAATCCTTGGTCCCGTCATACGACAGCTGACGGGCACCACAAAACGTCCCGTTGTTCCGTGACGTCATAAATCCTCGCCGTCTCGCCAGACACTTAGACCCAGGCAGTCGATTTGTCAGGGGTCTTTTAAACGACCTCGATTTGAAAACATAACGATTTTAAATTCATTGCATTTTGTTTATTTCAGGGATCGGCCGACCAGAATCAAAAAGGCTTAATAGGGAACAACCTTAGAATTTGTGCCTCTTTGCTCAGGGCTCCAAATCCCCTTTTTACAATCCCTAACCCAAAGGGAAAAAATGGGGTCAATATCGGTTTCTAAGTAAGCGGGTTCGAACCAGGGGACCCTTCTGCATTAAAGCAGGTACACTAACGACAACACCAATAAACCCAACAAATGAACATACTCGCGGTAAAAGATCCCCGTCTCCCTATTCGTCAAAAACCTTTTTTTATCCTGTCTAAAACCCCCCATTCTTTCTCCCCAAAACTACCTTTCCTTGCCCCTCCTTTTTCAAATAATCCCCTGGGATTGAAATTGTGGGAAGTTTAGCCAGATCAGACATCGTTCGCCCAACCTAACCCTATACCCCGGTAAAAAAGTAAACCCCCTTCGACTGTAACGGATGAACGGGCGGATTTACTTTGACGCGGGTAAATTTTGTAGTTCCGCAAAAACGCTGCCTCCAGGCGGTGTTTAGAGTTTTGAGGGCGAAGGGAAACTGAAAAAATCTCACAGGGTGGTGTTAGAGTTTAGAGGGCGGGGGGAATTGAAATACCCCACAGGGGGTGGTTAGAGTTTAAGGGCGGAGGAATTAAAAAACTCTCACGGCTGTGTGTTAGGTTTTTGAGGGCGGAGGAATCTAAATACTCCACAGGCTGGTGTTGAGTTAGGGGGGGGGGAACCCGAAATACTCTCACGGTGTGTTTGATTTAGAGGGGGGGGGAATTGAAATACTTTACGGCGGTGGTTAAGTTTTGAGGGCGGGGGGTCTGAAATATCTCACAGGCTGGGTGTTAGAGTTAGAGGGGGAGGAAACTGAAAAACTCTCAAGGCGGTGTTGGTTTAAGGGGGGAGGGAAACTGAAATCTCCACAGGGGTGTTGTGTTAAGACTTTAGAGGGGGGAGGAATCTAAAAAATTCACGGCGGGGTGTTGAGTTTAAGGGGGGAGGAATCGAATACATCTAGGCCGATTATGAAAAACCCTTCGGAATCGATACACATACTTTTTACTTGAGGGCTGGATGTTAATAATAACACCGATGAAACTGGGGTAGCGAAGGCAGCTTGTGATGAAAGTCCCCAATCAAAAGGGGAAAAGTGACACCCCCCTTATTTCGTATTTAGTGAGGGGTTTAATCCGTGGGGGGCTGTAAACTGTTATTTTTAAAACAGTAAACGCAATTATACAAAAGAGTCGTAAGGGGATACAATACAATTACAATACATTTCGATTGTGTCATAATGGTCAAATTTTTTATGGAAAACGGAAGAAGAATTTTAAAAAAAGAAAGATGAGACCATTCAAATTCAAGAACACAAAGAAACATGCAACAGATTGTCGTAAACGACCCCCAAGAATCTTAACTAATTTGACGTGTATGCCCACAATACTGCCCTAATAAATAATAATACATTAATAGACACAATAAGTGTGACGCCATTCCATCATGGCAACGTTCAGAAACGGCCGGTTTTGACTCCAAACACTATTTCGTTCCCAGTATAGAAACCAATGGGAGGTATTTTCAATGAAGTCTCTCAAAGGTAGGCCTATCTTTAAACTTTGAGACTTGTAATAGTTTTAGAATCAAACTATGGACTAAAACAATATTAAACACATACGTATCATTTTTGTTTTATTATGTTCAAGATATAAATCCATTATGAAGTACTGTCTTATTTGGTTACTGCAGGCGTCAAAGATTGTTTTGAGTCAAGTTCATCGTTGCTAAGGGCAACCAGTGTCGTGCCGTCACCACTAATAGCATTGAGTTTAGAACATGTTCTATAGTCAATGCTAATAGTGTCTGTTATCCCCAGTATAATCTAGAAAATGACGTAGAATTTTATAATTCCCTTATTGCGGTAACGTATTGTGGTATCCAGCACCCTTGCTATCTCAGAGGGAATAGGACACATTATCAGTTAGCAAATACATTTCGCTCGGCCAAGAAGAATCCGACGTACATGAAACTTTGCAAAGTTGACAATAAACCATACATGGACAGCCCTGCGGTCATAGATTTTCAAAATTTTGTCTTAAGGTGTCTCTTTCAAGCTAAAAGTTGACCAAAATGTAAGGGTTTCGTGCTCCCATGATAACATCGAAATGGCTGGGACCGAAAATTATGCCATTTTGGGAGAAGTTAGATAATTGAATAATGTTTGCAACGTATTGATCAGAATGCACTTTTTTTCACCCATTTTCTGCCAAAAAAAATCAAGAAAATACGTGAAAATTGGAAAATTTGACGTACTTCTTGATTTTTTTGGTGAAAATGGGGGAACAAAAGTACATTCTGATCAATACGTTGCAAACATTATACAATTATCTAACTTCTCCCAAAATTGCATAATTTTCGGTCCAGCCATTTCGATGTTATCATTGGAGCACGGAAGGTCTGCAAGCGGTTAAAAAATGTGATTCCGCCTCCGACCGGGTGCGCTCTCTGCAGTTTTATGTTTCAAGTCGGGTCTAGGGCGTGTTTTTAAACAATCCCCATGCCGAGAGGCCATTATTGTACAGTCAGTGTCATATTGTAAAGGATTAAACGAGTAATTTTAATACTATTGTATTATTATGATTTCTTGGTACTTTTGGAGTTGAGCTTGATGCTTACTGTCTCTTTGAATGTATTGGACATGATCATGATTTATCAAAATCTATCAATTCAAAATTTCCATATCTTACCTAGGATTCGATCTAATTATCGGTATTATTTATAGGAGTCGTGCGCTTCGGATCTGTGTCGGAGCCGCGGACAGCCTTGATCATTTAGGAAGTAATTTTATTTATCCAGCATGCATTTTATTTCATTTATAATAGGCTATAAGATGCCATTTATGGTGGTTCACACAAAGTGCGCAGGTATGATAAGCATATTATGGCACCAAAGGGGACGCGGGTTCGATGACATTATAAGTAATAATCTAACGTAGGCCTACTCTCCATTCCACCGTATCCACTCATCGTCTTGATTTTGCATTGGATCATCTATTTAGAACCACAAACATCTAGCTCATAAGACGGTGTACGAACTGGATATGTTTGGTATATTAACTGAGTTCATTAACTGATTAGAAAATATTAATTTTTTCTTCACCTAGCGCTTGCTTTGGCATTATAAATTTTGTTAAAGGAATATCCCGTTCGGTGGGTGACTATGTTGACGACGAGTGGTGGAAGTGGTGGTGGTGAAGGTGAAAATAAAATATGTGGGGAAATCCTTGGCGCCTTTGATTCGCTAACAAGTATATTGAGAATAAATAAATGAAGACATGTGTGATGCTCTGTTTATCGTCAAGCAACCAGTTCCCTCACACTCCGCGTATCACTCTCGCAAACATCAACAACCATCTATTCTCCAATAGATAACGAGCCACTAAACTTGAGATACATTTGTAAGACGTATAGCATTCAATAATATGGTCTCGATCTATCGATCTTGTAACTGTGGCACACTTATTTTCAGGTTTTAAATTTGTTATTTATCTCGATTAATGGGAGTGTGATATTATGTAAACGAAATTCGAAGTTTTTTTTTTATTAACAATAACATGGCATCTTAAAGTCGTGCATGTCTATAGTGCGTATTATCTATTGATTATTATAATATTCATAGTATTGTCATAAGCCCGAAGAAACCCAATACATGCATACATGAAAACCCCTCTCATACCAAAAATTCGAAGTCACTAAGTGCAGTGATCAGTTTTCCTTCCTACCTCAGGCTATCACCAAGTATGTGAACTTTTTGACGGAAGGTGAATGAGGATATTGACATTTTCATTCAAATTATTCAACTTGTGTCCGAACTCCGAATATTATTAAAATGACGACGTCGGAGTGATGTTTTTCGGTAGCGGGAGACGAACTCAATACACGCACTTGTATTTGACCTTGAATGAGTGTTGTGAGAGGCCAACACAGATAACCGTTCCCCGCGTTGTAATGTAATACTTTGGGTCGCACCAATAAGTGAATCACACAGTCGCATCGCACCGTCGCACTGACGTCCTACACACATTCTTGAGATAACTTGCCTTGTTGCTGTCAAAATTATGTTATTTCCATTTTTCCGTTTTCAACCTTGGCCATCCCCATGATATGATTTTTTAAATTTAAATTTGTTTCGATTTTATTGATGACCTTCCTTCAATCAGTCTCATAAGTCAAAATATTGTCATATTGCTTAATTCTTTCGTCATTTGTTTCTCCCCTAATCCATCATTTACGCTTCTACAATGACGCAGATGTAGAAAATGTGTGGATATAATTTTTTTAATTTTTGGATTGATTTCCATAAAAGTGCAATCTTGATTCCAATATCGGATATAGTATGATACAAATGTAATTAAATCGAGCGGCCAACAAGCCATCATCAAGCAATCCATTATGGAAATTGGCTATGTTTCGATTCGAATGCAAATCCATTTTAAACAGCAGCTGTATTTTGCAACAATTATTGATGTGTTCCTTTCCCTAGATACGTTCATCGAGTAATAATAAAAAAAATATTATTATTGGAATTGCGTTATGAAGACTCCAATATGTCAATCTTGAGAAAATAGCTCGTGTTTTGTTTATATTTTGTATAGTATGTGTTTATGTTTCGTTTGCTACTGTGGTGGAATTTTCATGATGTATATAATAAGTATCGTATCGTATCGTATAAGTATTCATGTGGTATTGAACACGGGAATTTATTTAAATCTATTCAAATCTACTTTATTTCCGATATGTCTCTTTCAGGTTAAAGTTTGACCAAAACGTAATGGTTCTGCGCTCCCATGCGCTCCCATGATAACATCGAAATGACTGGTCCGAAAATTATACAATTTTGGGAGAAGTTATATAATTGTTTAATGTTTGCAACGTTTTGAACAGAACGTTAATTGTTTTCCCTCATTTTCTGCAAAAAAAAAAACAAGAAAATACGTAAAAATACGTAAAATTTATAAAATTTGTCGTATTCTTGATTTTTTTGGTAGAAAATTGTGAAAAAAATTAGCAATATGTTCAATATGTTGCAAACACTATACAATTATCTAAAATTCTCCCAAAATTGCATAATTTTCGGGCCAGTCATTTCGATGTTATCATGGGAGACTGAAGGTCTGCAAGCGTAGAAAAATGCGATTCGGGCCCCGACCGGTAGCGCATATATTATTCTATATCTATGATTGAGTACTTGGTTCTATGTGGCATATGAGCTACGTTATTGAAACCCATACGATAAATGACTGTGCACTTGTTATATCTTCACCTACTGTTTTGAGTTGGTAAGGTAAGGTAAAATTATGCAATTTTGGGAGAAGTAGGAAATTGTATAATGTTTGCAACGTTTGTACAGAACGTTAATTGTTTCCCCATTTTCTTCAAAAAAAAAACAAGAAAATACGTAAAAATATGTAAAATTTAAAAAACTTTGTCGTATTTCTTGATTTTTTTGGTGAAAAATTGTGAAAAAAAAGCAAAATGTTCAATATGTTGCAAACACTATACAATTATCTAACTTCTCCAAAATTGCATAATTTTCGGGCCAGTCATTTCGATGTTATCATGGGAGCACTGAGGTCTGCAAGCGGTGAAAAATGCGATTCTGCCTCCGACCGTAGCGCATATATTATTCTATATCTATGATTGAGTACTTGGTCTATGTGGCATATGAGCTACGTTTATTGACTGATACGATTAAATGACTGTGCACTTGTTTATTATCTTCACCTACTGTTTTGAGTTTGGTAAGGTAAGGTAAAATTATGCAATTTTGGAGATGTAGGATAATTGTATAATGTTTTGCAACGTTTTTTACAGAACGTTAATGTTTCCCCATTTTTTCCCCAAAAAAAAACAAGAAAATTCGTAAAAATATGTAAAATTTATAAAATTTGTCGTATTTCTTGATTTTTTGGTGGAAAATTGTGAAAAAAAAGCAATAATATGTTCATATGTTGGGAAACACTATACAATTATCTAACTTCTCCAAATTGCATAATTTTCGGGCCGTCATTTCGATGTTATCATGGGAGCACTGAAGGTCTGCAAGCGGTTGAAAAATGCGATTCTGCTCCGACCGGTAGCGCATATATTATTCTATGATCGAGGTACTTGGTCTATGTGGCATATGAGCTACGTTTATTGACTGATACGATTAAATGACTGTGTTTATTATCTTCACCTACTGTTTTGAGTTTGGTTAGGTATGGTAAAATTTTGCAATTTTGGGAGAAGTTAGATAATTGTATAATGTTTGCAACGTTTTGAACAGAACGTCAATTGTTTCCCCCATTTTCTGCAAAAAAAAAAAAAACAAGAAAATACGTAAAAATATGTAAAATTTATAAAATTTGTCGTATTTCTTGATTTTTTTGGTGGAAATTGTGGAAAAAAAGCAAAATGTTCAATAGTTGCAAACACTATACAATTATCTAACTTCTCCCAAAATTGCATAATTTTCGGGACAGTCATTTCGATGTTATCATGGGAGCACTGAAGGTCTGCAAGCAGTTGAAAAATGCGATTCTGCCTCCGACCGGTAGCGCATATATTATTCTATATCTATGATCGAGTACTTGGTCTATGTGGCATATGAGCTACGTTTATTGACTGATACGATTAAATGACTGTGCACTTGTTATTATCTTCACCTACTGTTTGAGTTTGGTAAGGTAAGGTGGTAAATGTAATTATAGAAGTGCGAGCGAGTGCGAGTATGCTAGTGAAAATGTGAGAAAGTTTACGGCGTGTGAAAAAAAAAATTACGTGTGTGTGTAATTTTTACTCCTGTAAATGCGTATTTGGATACTATGGGAAGAAGATGTAAGGGAAAACTCTCAATCTAATCAAATACGACACAAAATTCACACACAGCACAAAATTCTATCTGCAATGTATGTGAGGATCTGTTATTGTAAACAGCCACGCAGCACTATCCCCTCCTACACCATACAAACGACCAGAACGCTTATTGTTGAGAATAAAATTTATTTAGTATTCGTTTAATTTTTACTAATCTTGATTATACGTCCTCTTGTCTTGGTCATTTAAACGAAGTTAACTAATTCTGTAGGCTGAGTACGATTGATTATTAACCGCGATGTAAGAGCGAGAAACAAGACATATCTTATGATTGCAAATGAATTGAATTTGATAGTTCCTAGCACTGCTTATCTTCACCTTGACATGGATGCCACCATTCCACTTTTGTCTCCACGTTTCCTTCATTTGTAATTCAACAATAAGTCGCTCAAGACATACGCAGTACCAGGTTTCATTTTTTTAGTTTTTATTCGTTGTTTTATTAATTGCCTACTCGTATTTCCAGTAAAACGATTAATAGTGTCCTAATAATATGTGTAATAAAATAATCATATTCTATGGGAATGAGAGATTAAAGACGTGCAGTATAATAAAATACCGTAGACAATCGCGAAGTGATTGCAAAGATTTGGTGATTGTGTTTGAACAACTAACAAGCTACAATTATTCACTCATGTAACTTCGTGCGGGGTCTATGCGCAGTGGGACCCGCTCAGTCAGTCAGCGAGTGCACAGCGTAACACGTATCTCGGGTGACTGTGAATCATATAGCTCGTCCGCGCTGTTATTGGCTCAAAATCATGATTGGAATATCGCTAGTCCTGCCTTTTGAGTCCGGTAAAGCATGCTCTCTCTCTCTCTACGTAAATTCCCACGGGTTAAAACAGCACTCTTAATCAGCCAAAAAAATCACGAATTATAGTCAATTTTAAGTTTTTAGCCAAATTAAAATTCATGAGAACTAATTTACTTTTATAAATTATTTTAAAACAAAATTTGGAAATGTGTAATGCAGAGCCTTATATTTCCACATTCGTGACACATGCTCAAAATTTCTAACACCTGTTGTGTCAGTCGGCCGAGCGAACAGCAATGTCCTATTATACTAACGAAGTCAATAAGGCCCCTTCTAAACTAAACCGGACAAAGCAGGAACTGAAAAAGTTTTTTCTTTGTATTTATATTCCTTCATTTCAGCACGAGCCGCGAAGATTCGATTACACAACGGCCAAACGTCCGAGATAAAAATAAACGTTCCTCTACCCTCTCTCGCCACAGACAGACAGACAGACAGACAGACAGACAGACAGACAAATGTTACGACTTACAAGGGGGGCTAGACAAGACAGCTGCTGGTACTTTGTGTCGTCTGCACAATGGTGGTCGATCAGCTTTGAGGGGGGTAGAGTCTTATCTGAACCTAGGGGTTACGTAAGATTAGCTGTGTAGAAGTCACAAGAGCCATTCATACAGGCAGAGCGAGACTACCGGGCAAGCGTTGGTTGGACAACATCAGAGAGGATAGAGACTTCACAGCTATCTTATGGAAACAGAAGTGATGACATAAAGAAAGATTTAGGTAAGAAGTCCGACAAGAGGTTATATTTTCAATGTAATATGACTTATACTCAATGTATCTTTGTCATTTTATTCTACGTTGCTAGGTGTACTTGAATGGCATCTGACAGTTTCACATTTAACTGTGCGGTGGAAGTAGTGAAATGAAGTGTTCTGCTGAGTTCTACATTGGCAAACA
This sequence comes from Sweltsa coloradensis, assembly GCA_024449915.1. Classification (NCBI taxonomy): domain Eukaryota; kingdom Metazoa; phylum Arthropoda; class Insecta; order Plecoptera; family Chloroperlidae; genus Sweltsa; species Sweltsa coloradensis. The sequence continues at coordinate 923 of JAMZAV010007913.1, read as the reverse complement.
AACAACAATTTAGGATTCAAGCAACCCCTCAAAACTGTCGAAACGGGATCGTAGAAAATCTGGCCGGTTGCAACAATTTTGTTTACGCACTTACACTCAAAATTGGTTAATTGTTAAATAGTCCAAAAATACAATCTACGTCAATGCAGGGGTTTCAATAAGAAGTTTATCAAGAAGACACTAGGAATGACACAATGTCACTAACCTGGCCAATGCTCGTCGAGCTCAAACCACATCTTGCTATTAAAATAGATTTGCAAGAGTTAAAAATAGTCCACGTGAAGTATTTATAAACTCTGGTATTAATTTGATGACGTCGGCTGAAATGTAGCTGCGATTAATTATCTGGCAGTGGCGGACACAGATAATAGCAGATGGTGAGAGTGGATGACAGGATGAACCCTAGACTTGTGCATTGCGCTAGTTCTAACCCAAACTCGACAATAGATAACATCGAAATCAAGGGATGATAACCAAATTTCCACTTTGGGAACTAAAGATAAAATATGTTTTGATCACACTGTAGCAAAGACGTGAATAACCATTTTGAAATCAAAACATTTGTCCAGTTTCGATAGAATTCAATTTGTAATGTGGTCGAGGTCCATACAGGTTCGCGAACCAGGGGTTGCCTCCCTCGTGGTGTAATGTGTTTGTGTAGGGTAGGGGTCAGATCGATAAGGCTAAACTACCCCCTGTGTCTAAGTGAGAGTACGAAGCCTGCAAACACTGTAAGTACAACTAACAGAGCCCGTACAATACTTGCTAGTTGTGTTGATACAAGAGGGCTTGACAACGTGGTGTCAATGTGTTTGTGTAGGGTAGGGTCAATCGATAAGGCTAAACATCCCCGGTCTAAGTGAGAGTACGAAGCGCAAACACTGTAGTCAACTACAGAGCCCGTTATAGCTAAGTGTGTTGGG
>JAMZAV010007912.1:0-45007 GCA_024449915.1 Sweltsa coloradensis | reverse complement strand
ACGTGTGCAGTAGTAGAATCGCCCTGTTTGCTGCAGTTGAATTTCGCCAAAAAATTCACAAAGCTAACCCCGTAACAAATTTTGTCATTTTGGGTCCGTCTCAAAATCAATAATTTAAAAATTATTAAACTAACGGGAGTTCAGTCTCATGTCAAAAACCAATCAATGTCAAATCGGGACAGAAATTGACGATTTACGAAGTTTATCTAACTTTGAGCGGGATCTTGGGTACGGACTTTTTTATTATTTATGAACAAACGGAACTGTCACTGTCAATTAATCACGACTAAATATACAGTAGAGTAGGCAGTAGAGAATCGCCTGTTGCTGCAGTTGAATTTTTGCCAAAAATCTTCACAAGGCTAACCCTGTAACAAATTTGTAATTTGGGTCCGTCTCAAAATCAATATATATTAAAATATTAACAATAGAGTTCTCCCATTTGTCAAATAACCAATCATTGTCAAATCAGACAGGAAATTGACAGTTTACGGAAGTTTAAATACCTTTAAGCGGGAACTTTGGGTACGGATTTCTTACTACATTTATAAACCAAACCGGGAACTGTCACTGTCAATCATCACAAACTAAATATTAGAGACACGTGGGAGGAAGTAGAATCGCCCTGTTGTGCCAGTTGAATTTTTGCAAAAAAATTCACAAAGGCTAACCCCTTATCAAATTTGTTATTTGGGTTCCGTCTCACATCAATAAATTCTTTAAAAATATAACAATAGAGTTCTCCCATGTCAAATAACCAATTCATTGTCAAATCGGACAGAAATTGACAGATTACGGAAGTTATTTAAGTTTAAGCGCGGATCTTTGGGTTACGATTTCTTACTCATTAGTATGAACCAAACCGGGAAAGGTCACTGTCAATCATTACGACTAACTATAGAGTTAGAGTGGGCAGTAGTAGGCAATCGCCTAGTTAGTGCAGTGAATTTTTTTGCCAAAAAATTCACAAAAGGCTAACCCCTGATCAATTTGTAATTGGGTCCATCTCAAAATCAATAAATTCTTAAAATATTAACAATAGAGTTCTCCCATTGTCAAATAAACCAATTCATTGTAAATCGACAGAAATGACAGATTGTACGAAGTTTATGTAACTTAAGCGGGATCTTTGGGTACTGATTTCGTACTCATTTATGAACCAAACGGGAAGCTGTCACTGTCAATCATCACGACTAACTATAGAAGTAAGACGTGGGCAGTAGTAGAATCGCCCTGTTGTGCAGTTGAATTTTTGCCAAAAAATTCACAAGGTTCCCCCTTATCAAATTTGTTAATTTTGGGTCCATCTCAAAATCAATAAATCTTTAAAATTATTAACAATAGAAAACTCCCATTGTCAAATAACCAATTCATTGTCAAATCGAGACAGAAATTGACGATTTACGGAAGTGATTTAAACTTAAGCGGGATCTTTGGGTACGGATTTCTTACTCATGTATGAACCAAACCGGGAACTGTCACTGTCACTCATCGCGGATAACTATTAAAGTACACGAGTGCGTAGTAGATGGCCTGTTGGCAGTTGAATTTCGCCAAAAAATTCACAAAGGCTACCCTAACAAATTGTTAATTTTGGCCGTCTCAAAAGTATCAATATATTCTACAAAAATTATTAAACACAAGGGCGTTCTCTCATTGTGAAATAACCAATCAGATTTAAATCGGACAGAAATTGACAGATTTACGGAAGTTTATTTAACTATTGAGCGGATCTTTGGGTACGATTTTTACTTACTTACACCAAACCGGGACACTGTCACAGTCAATTATCACGACTAACTATACAGTAGCGTGCAGTAGTATAGTGTCGCCCTGTTGTGCAGTTGAATTTTTTGCCAAATATTCACAAAGGCTAACCCTAACAAATTTGTTAAGTTTGGGTCCGTCTCAAAATCAATATATATTTTAAAATTATTAACAATAGAGTTCTCCCATGTCAAATACCAATTCATTGTCAAATCAGACAGAAAATTGACAGATTACGGAAGTTAAATAACGTTAAGCGGAACTTGGGTACGGATTTCCTTACTCCTTTATAACCAAACCGGGAACTGTCACTGTCAATCATCACAACTAACTATAGAGTACCACGTGGGCAGAAGTAGAAATCGCCCTGTTGTGCAGTTGAATTTTTTGCAAAAAATTCACAAAGGCTAACCCTTATCAATTGTTAATTGGGTCCATCTTCAAAAACACATAAATTCTTTAGAATTATTAACAAATAGAGTTCTCCCATTGTCAACATAACAAGTCATTGTCAAATCGGAAGAAATTGAACAGATTACGGAAGTTTATTTAACTTTAAGCGGATCTTGGGGTACGGATTTCTTACTCATTTATGAAAACCAAACCGGGAACTGTCACTGTCAATCATAACGACTAAACTATAGAGTAACCGAGTGCAGTAGTAGAATAGACCTGTTGTGCAAGTTGAATTTCGCCCAAAAATAATCACAACGGGCTAACCACTTAACAATTTGTTCATTTGGGGTCCGTTTTTCAAATCAATTATTCTACAAAATATTAACAAGGGCAGTTCTCTCATTGTCAATAACCAATTCATGTCAAATCGGACAGAAATTGACAGATTTACGGAAGTTTAAATTTAACTTTGAGCGGGATCTTTGGGTATCGAATTTTTACTTATTTATGAACCAAACCGGGAACTGTCACCAGTCAATTTATCACGATAACTAACAGTAGACGTAGGCCAGTAGTAGAGTCGCCCTGTTGTGCAGTTGAATTTTTTGCCAAAATATTCAGACAAGGCTAACCCCTTAAAACAAATTTGGTTAATTTGGGTTCCGTCTATCAAAAATCAAGATATTATTTAAAATTATTAACAATAGAGTTCATCCCATTGTCAAATCACCAATTCATTGTCAAATCAGACAGAAATTGACAGATGTACGGAAGTTTAATAACTTTAAGCGGGACTTTGGGTACGGAATTCTTACTCATTTATAACCCAAACCGGAACTGTCACTGTCAATTCACAACTAACTATATAGAGGACACGTGGGGCAGAAGTAGAAGCGCCATCACTGTTTGTTGCAGTGAAATTTTTGGCAAAAAAATTCCAAAGGCTAACCCCTTATAATTTGTTAATTTTGAGGTCCGTCTGCAAAATCAATAAATTCTTAAAAAGCTATTAACATACGAGTTGTCTCCCATTGTCAAATAAAACCACATAACATTGCTTCAATCGGCAGAAATTGACAGATATTACGGAAGTTGTTATTTAATTTTAAGCGGGATCTTTGGGTACGGAATTCTTACTCATTATGAACCAAACCGGGAACTGCACTGTCAATCATTACGACTAACTATTAGCGATAGACGTGGGCAGTAGTAGAATTGCCCTGTTATGCAGTTGAATTTTTTGCCAAAAAATTCCAGCAAAGGCTAACCCTGATAAAATTTGTTAAGTTTGGGTCCATCCAAAATCAATAAATCTTTAAAATCTTAACAATAGAGTTCTCCCATTGTCAAATAACAATTCCATTTCAAAATACGCGACAGAAATTGACAGGGATATTACGGAAGTTTATTTAACTTTAAGCGGATTCTTGGGTACGGATTCTTACCATTTATGAACCAAACCGGGAACTGTCACTGTCAATCACACGACTAATATAGAGTAGACGTGGGCAGTAGTAGAATCGCCCTGTTGTGCAGTTGAATATTTTGCGCAAAAAATTCACAAAGTTAACCCCTTATCAAATTTGTAATTTTGGGTCCATTCTCAAAAATCAATAAATTCTTTCAAATATTAACAATAGAAATTCCCATTGGTCAAAAATAACCAAAGTCATTGGTACAAATCGGACAGAAATTGACAGATTACGGACGTTTATTTAACTTTAAGCGGGATCTATTGGGTACCGATTTTTACTCATTTAATGAACCAAACCGGGAACTGTCACTGGTCAATCATCACGACTAATTATAAAAGTACACGAGGCAGTAGTAGATTGGCCCTGTTGTGCAGTTGAATTTTTGCCAAAAAATTCACAAATGGGCTAACCCCTTAACAAATTGTTAATTTTGGTTCCGTCTCAAAATAAATATAGTCTACAAAAATTGATTAACAAGGGGGTTCTCTCATTGTGGAAATAACCAATTCAGTTTTAAATCGGACAGAATTGACAGAATTTACACGGAAGTTTATTTAACTTTGAGCGGGATCTTTGGGTACGGATTTTTTACTTCATTTATGACCAAACCGGGAACTCGTCACCCAGAATCAATTATCACGACATATACAGTAGACGTAGGCAGTAGTAGAGTCGCCTGTTGTGCAGTTGAATTTTTTGCCAAAATATCACAAAGTCTAACCCCTAACAAATTTGTTAATTTGGGTCCGTCTCAAAATCACTATATTATTTAAAAATTATTAACAATAGAGTTCTCCCATGTCAAAAACAATTCATGTCAAATCGACAGAAATTGACAGATTTACGGAAGTTTAAATATACCTTTAAGCGGAACTTGGTACGGATTCTATACATTATAACAAAACCGGGAACTGTCACTGTCAATCATCACGACTAAACTATAGAGACACGTGGGCAGAGTAGAAATCGCCGTTGTGCCCCCCCCCCCCCCCAGTTGAATTTTTGCAAAAAAATTCACAACGGCTAACCCCTTATCAAATTTGTTAATTTTGGGTCCATCTCAAAATCAATAACATTCTTTAAAATTATTAACAATAAGAGTTCACCATTGTCAAAAACCAATCATGTCAAAGCAGGACAGAAATTGACAGAATTACGGAAGTTATTAACTTAAAGCGGGATCTGTGGGTAACGGATTTCTTACTCATTTATGAACCAACCGGGAAAACTGTCACTGTCAATCATCACGACTAACTATAGGAGTAGACGGGGCAGTAGTAGAATCGGCCCTGTTTGTGGGTTGAATTTTGTGCCAAAAAATTCACAAAGCTAACCCCTTATCAAATGTTTGTTAATTTTGGGGATCCGTCTCAAAATCAATAAATTCTTTTAAATTATTAAACACTAGAGTGCTCCCATTGTCAAATAACCAATTTCATTGTCAAATCGGACAGAAAATGACAGTATTTACTGGACGTTTATATTTAAATTTGGAGAAATTAGTTGGTACGGGATTTCTTACTTATTTATGAACCAAACGGGAACTGCACTGTCAATTTATCACAAACTAACTATAGAGTACACGTGTAGGCAGTAGTAGAATCGCCCTGTTTGCAAGTTGATTTTTCCCAAAAAATTCACAAGGCTAACCCTTAACAAATTTGTCTAATTTTGGGTCCGTCTCAAAATCAATATATTCTACAAAATTATTAAACAAGGGAGTTCTCTTCATTGTCAAATAACCAATTCATGTCAAATCGGACAGAAATTGACAGATTTACGGAAGTTTATTTAACTTTGAGCGGGATCTTTGGGTACGGATTTCTTACTTATTTATGAACCAAACCGGGAACTGTCACAGTCAATTATCACGACTAACTATACAGTAGACGTAGGCAGTAGTAGAATCGCCCTGTTGTGCAGTTGAATTTTTTGCCAAAAAATTCACAAAGGCTAACCCCTTATCAAATTTGTTAATTTTGGGTCCATCTCAAAATCAATAAATTCTTTAAAATTATTAACAATAGAGTTTCTCCCATTGTCAAATAACCAATTCATTGTCAAATCAGACAGAAATTGACAGATTTACGGAAGTTTAAATAACTTTAAGCGGGAACTTTGGGTACGGATTTCTTACTCATTTATAACCAAACCGGGAACTGTCACTGTCAATCATCACAACTAACTATAGAGTACACGTGGGCAGAAGTAGAATCGCCCGGTTGTGCAGTTGAATTTTTTGCAAAAAAATTCACAAAGGCTAACCCCTTATCAAATTTGTTAATTTTGGGTCCGTCTCAAAATCAATAAATTCTTTAAAATTATTAACAATAGAGTTCTCCCATTGTCAAATAACCAATTCATTGTCAAATCGGACAGAAATTGACAGATTTACGGAAGTTTATTTAACTTTAAGCGGGATCTTTGGGTACGGATTTCTTACTCATTTATGAACCAAACGTGAACTGTCACTGTCAAATCATCACGACTAACTATAGAGTAGACGTGGGCAGTAGTAGAATCGCCCTGTTGTGCAGTTGATTTTTTTCCAAAAAATTCCCAAAGGCTAACCCCTTATCAAATTTGTTAATTTTTGGTCCGTCTCAAAATCAATAAATTCTTTTAAATTATTAACAATAGAGTTCTCCCATTGTCAAATAACCAATTCATTGTCAAATCAGACAGAAATTGACAGATTTACGGAAGTTTAAATAACTTTAAGCGGGAACTTTGGGTACGGATTTCTTACTCATTTATAACCAAACCGGGAACTGTCACTGTCAATCATCACAAACTAACCATAGAGTACACGTGGGCAGAAGTAGAATCGCCCGGTTGTGCAGTTGAATTTTTTGCAAAAAAATTCACAAAGGCTAACCCTTATCAAATTTGTTAATTTGGGTCCGTCTCAAAATCAATAAATTCTTTTAAAATTATGAACAATAGAGTTCTCCCATGTCAAAATAACAATTCATTGTCAAATCGGACAGAAATGACAATTCTACGGAAGTTATTTAACTTTTAAGCGGGATATTTGGTACGGATTTCTTACTCATTTATGAACCAAAACCAGGGAACTGTCAATGTCAATCAATCACGACTAATATAGAGTAGAGTGGGCAGTAGTAGAATCGCCCTGTTGTGCAGTTGAATTTTTTTCCAAAAATTCACAAAGGACTAAACCTTATCAAAATTATTGTTATTTTTGGTCCGTCTAAAAATCAATAAATTCTTTTTAAATTATTAACCAATAGAGTTCTACCATGTCAAAAACAAATTCATTGTCAAAACGACAGAAATTGAACAGATTTACGAAGTTCATTAAATTTGAGAGAATATTTGGGTACGGAGTTCTTACTTATTTATGAACCAAACCGGGAACTGTCAACTGTTCAATCATCACAAGTAAACTATAGAAGTAAACGTGGCAGAGTAGAATCGCCCTGTTGTGCAGTTGAATTTTCCCCAAAAAATCACAAAGGCTAACCTTAACAAATTTTGTTAATTTTGGATCCGTTCTCAAAATCAATTATATTCTTTAAAATTATTAACAATAGATTTCTACCATTTGTGTCAAATAACAATTACTGTCAAATCAGACAGAAATTGACAGATTTACGGGAAGTTTATTTAACTGTGAGCGGATTGTGGGTACGGATTTCTTAATTATTTATGAACCCCCCCCCAAAACTGGGGAAACTGTCACTGTCAATAATCACGATAACTATAGAGTACACGAGTGCAGTAGTAGAATCACCCTGTTGTGCAGTTGAATTTTGCGCAAAAATTCACAAAAGGCTAACCCCTGAACAAATTTGTACTTTGGGTCCGTCTCAAAATCAGTTTAATTAAGTTTATTTAATTTAAGCGGGATCTTTGGGTACGGAGGTTCTAATTATTTATGAACCAAAACGGGAACGGTCACTGTCCCAATCATCACGGACCTAACTATAGAGTAGGACGTGGGCAAAGTAGTAGACTCGCCTGTTGTTGCAGTTCAATTTTTGCTAAAAAATCACAAAGGCTATACCCCTTATCAAATTTGTTAATTTTGGGTCCACTCTTAAAATCAATAAATTCTTAAAATTATTAACAATAGAGTTTCTCCATTGTCAAATAACCAATCATTGTCAACAGCGGACAGAAATTGCAGATTACAGGAAGTTTATTTAACTTTAAGCGGGATATTTGGGTAACGGATTTCTTCTCATTTATGAAACCAACGGAACTGTCACTGTCAATCATCACGACTAAACTATAGAAGCTAGAAAAAACCGTTTGGGCAGTAGTAGCATCGCACCTGTTGTGCAATGAATTTCTTTGCCAAAAGTTCACAAAGGCCTAACCCCTTTATAAATTGTTAATTTTGGGTCCATCTCAAAATCAATAAATCTTAAAATTATTAAACAATAGAGTTCTCCCATTGTCAAATAACCAATCATTGTCAAATCAGACAGAAAGTGACAGATTTACGGAAGTTTAAAGAAACTTTAAGCGGGGAACTTTGGAGTACGGATTCTTACTCATTTAAACAAACCGGGAACTGTCACTGTCAAATCATCACAAACTAACTATAGAGACACGTGGCAGAAGTAGAATCGCCCGGTTGTTGCAGTTGAATGTTTTGCCAAAAAATTCACAAAGGCTAACCCCTTATCAAATTTGTAATTATTGGGTCAGTCTCAAAATCAATAAATCTTTAAATTATTAACAATAAGAGTTCTCCATTTGTCAAATAACCAATTCATTGTTCAAATCGGACAGAAATTGACAGATTACGGAAGTTTATTTAACTTTAAGCGGATCTTTGGGTACGGATTTCTTACTCATTTATAAACCAAACGGGAACAGTCACTGTCATTATCCACGACTAACTAAGAGTAGACGTGGGCAGTAGTTAGAATTCAGGCCCTGTGGGCAGTTGAATGTTTTCCAAAAATCACAAAAGGCTAACCCATATCAAATTTGTTAATTGTTGGTCCGTCTCAAAATCAATAAATTCTTGTAAATTATTAACAAAAGAGTTTCTCCCATTGTCAAATAAACCAATTCATTGTCAAAATCGGACAGAAAATTGACGGAATTTACGGAAGTTTATTTAACTTTGAGCGGGATTGTGGGTACGAATTGCTTACTTATTTTAGAACCAAACCGGGAACTGTCACTGTCAATATCACGACTAACTATTGACGTACACGAGGCAGTAGTAGAATCGCCCTGGTGCAGTTGAATTTTTCGCCAAAAATTCACAAAACGCAACCCCTGAACAAAATTGTTAATTCTGGGTCCGTCTCAAAATCAATATATTCTACAAAATTATTAAACAAGGGAGTTCTGTCATTGTTCAAATAACATCAAATGTCAAAATCGGACAGAAATTGAAGATTTACGGAAGTTTAAATTAACTTTGAGCGGGATCTTGGGTACGGATTTCTTACTCATTTATGAACCAAACCGGGAACTGTCACTGTCAATCATCCACGAATAACTTTAGAGTAGACGTGGGCAATGTAGTAGGAATCGCCCTATGTTGTGCAGTTCAATTTTTTGCCCCCCACCAAAAATTCACAAAGGCTAACCATTATCAAATTGTTAATTTTAGGGTCCATCTCAAATCAATAAATTCTTTAAAATATTAACCATAGAGTCTCATTGTCAAATAACCAATTCATTGTCAAATCGGACAGAAATTGACAGATTTACGGAAGGTTATTTTGTTTTTTTTTTCAACTTTAACGGGATCTTTGGGTACGGATTTCTGTACTCATTATGAACCCAAACCGGGAACTGCTCACGTCAATCATCACGGATACTATAGAGTAAGGACGTGGGCAGTAGTAGAATCGCCCTGTTGCTTGCAGTTGAATTTTTTTGCCAAAAAATTCACAAGGTAACCCTTATTCAACTTGTTAATTTTTGGTCCGTCTCAAAATCAAATAAATTCTTTTCAATTATTAACACTAGAGTTCTCCCATTGTCAGAATAACCAAATTCATTGTCAAAATCGGACAGAAAGGAGATTACGGAAGTTTATTTAAATTGAGAGGATATATTTTGGGTACGGATATGTTTCTTACTCTTTCTAACAAAACCGCGGAACTGTCACTGTCAGATCATCACAACGAACTATAGAGTAGCACGTGGGCAGAAGTAGAATCGCCCGGTTGTGCAGTTGAATTTTTTGCAAAAAAAATTCACAAAGGCGAACAACATTATCAAATTTGTTAATTTTGGTCCGTCTCAAAATCAATAAATTCTTTAAAATATAACAATTAGAGTTCTCCATTGTCAAAATAACCAATTCCATTGTCAAAATCGGACAGAAAATTGACAGATTTACGGAAGTTTATTTAACTTTAAGCGGGATATTTGGGTACGGATTACTTACTCATTTATGAACCAAACGGGAACTGTCACGTCAATCATCACGACTAACTATAGAGTATACGTGGGCAGTAGTAGAATCGCCCTGTTGTGCAGTTGAATTTTTTTTCCAAAAATCACAAAGCTAACCCCTTATCAAAATTTGCTAATTTTTGCGTCCGTCTCAAAAACAATAAAATTCTTTTAAATTAATTAACAAAGAGTTCCCATTGTAAATTAACCAAATCGCATCTGTTCAAAAACGAGACAGAAATGACAAGATTTACGGAAGTTCATAAAGTGAGAGGAATCTTGGTCGGATTTCTTTACTTATTATCAAAACCAAACCGGGAACTGTCACTGTCAATCATCACAAGTAGCTTTAGAGTAAACGTGGCAGTAGGAGAATCGCCGCCACCCCATGTGTGCAGTTGGAATTTTTCCCAAAAAATTCACAAAGTCTAACCCTTAACAAATTTGTTAATTTTTGGGTCCGTCTCAAAATCAATAATATTTCTTTAAAAAATTATTAACACTAGAGTTCTCCCATTGTCAAATAACAATTTACTTGTCAAACTCAGACAGAAATTGACAGATTTACGGAAGTTTATTAAACTTTGAGCGGGGGATGCTTGGGTACGGATTTCTCTTATTAATTTATGAACCAACTGGGAACTGTCACTGTCAATCATCACGACGAGCTATAGAGACACGAGTGCAGTAGTAGAATCACCCTGTTGTTGCAGTTGAATTTTCGCCAAAAAATTCACCAAAGGCTAACCCCTTAACAAATTTGTTTAAATTTGGGTCGTCTCAAAATCAGTTTATAAGTTTATTTAATTTTAAGCGGGACTTCTTGGGTACGTATTTCTTACTCATTTATGAACCACAAACGGGAACTGTCACTGTCAATATCACGACTAACTATAGAGTAGACTTGGGAAGTAGTAGAATCGCCCTGTTGTGCAGTTCAATTTTTTTGCCAAAAATTCACAAAGGCTAAACCACTTATCAAATTTGTTAATTTTGGGTCCATTCAAAATCAAAAATTCTTTCAAATTATAAACAATAGAGTTATCCCATTGTCAAATAACCAATTCATTGTCAAACGGACAGAAATTGACAGATTTACGGAAAGTTATTTAACTTTGAGCGGGCTCTTTGGGTACGGATTTCTTACTCATTTATTGAACCAAAACCGGGAAACTGTCACTGTCAATCATCACGAAGAACTATAGAGTAGAGGCGTGGCAGTAGTAGAATCGCCCTGTGTGCAGTTGAATTTTGCCAAAAAATTCACAAAGCTAACCCCTATCAAATTTGTTAATTTTGGTTCGTCGCAAAATCAAGAATCTTTTAAATTATGAACACATAGCGTTTCCCATGTCAACAATCAATTCATTGTCAAATCGGACAGAAAATGACAGATTTACGGAAGTTTTTTTTAAATGAGAGGAATATGTGGGTACGGATTTCTTACTTATTATGAACCAAACCGGGAACTGTCACTGTCAATCATCACAACAACTAATAGAGACACGTGGGCAGTAGTAGAATGCCCGTTGTGCTGTTGAATTTTTCCCCAAAAATTTCACAAAGGTAACCCCTTAAAAAATGTGTTAATTGTGGGTCCGAATTCTCAAAATCAATATAGTCTACAAAATTACTAACAAGGGAGTTCTCTTATCGTCAAATAACCAATTTATTGTCAATCGGACAGAAATTGACAGATTTCTGGAAGTTTATTAAACTTTGAGCGATTCTTTGGGTACGGATTTCTTACTTATGTATGAACCAAACCGGAACCGTCACTGTCAATCATCCCGGACTAACTATAGAGTTACAACGTGTGCAGTTAGTAAAATCGCCCTGTTGTTGCAGTTGAATTTTTTGCCCAAAAAATTCACAAAGGCTAACCCTTAACAAATTTGTTAATTTTGGGTCGGTCTCAAAATCAATATATTCTTACAAAATTATTAAACAAGGGAGTTCTCTCATTGTCAAATAAAACCAATTCAGTGTCAAATCGGAAAGAAATTGCAGATTACGGAAGTTATTAACTTTGAGCGGGGATCTTTGGAGGACGGATTCGTACTATTTATGAACCAAAACGGGAACTGTCACAGTCAATTACACACGACTAACATACAGATAGACGTAGGCAGTAGTAGAATCCCCTGTTCGTGTGCAGTTGAATTTGTCCCAAAAAATTCACAAAGGCTAACCCCTTAACAAATTTGTTAATTTGGGTCCTTCTCAAAATCAATATATTCTACAAAATTATTAACAAGGGAGTTCTCTCATTGTCAAATAACCAATTCATTGTCCAAACTCGACAGAATGGACAGATTTACGGGAAGTTTATTTAACTTTGCGCGGGATCTTTGGGTACGGATTTCTTATTCTTTATGAACCAAAACCGCGGAACTGTCACTGTCATCATCACGACTAATATAGAGTTACACGAGTACAGTCGTAGAATCGCCCTGTGTGCAGTTGAATTGTTTCGCCAAAAAATTCACAAAGGCAACCCCTAACAAATTTCGTTAAGTTGGGTCCGTTCTGAAAATCAATATATTCCTACAAAAATTATTAACAAGGGAGTTCTATCATTGTCAAATAACCAATTCAGTGTCAAATCGGACAGCCAAATTGACAGGATTTACGGGAAGTTATTTTACTTTGAGCGGATCTTTGGGTACGGATTTATTATATTATGCAAACCAAACCGGGAACGTCACTGTCAATCATCACGACTAACTATAGAGTACACGTGTGCAGTAGTAGAATCGCCCTGTTGTGAGTGAATTGTTCGCAAAAAATCACAAAGGCTAACCCCTTAACAAATTGTTAATTTTGGGTCCGTCCTCAAATATCATATATTATTAAAATTATTAACAAGGGAGTTCTCTTATTGTCAAATAACAATATTGTCAAATCAGACAGAAATTGATCAGATTTACGGAAGTTTATTTAACTTTGAGCGCGATCTGTTGGGTACAGATTTATTACTTATTTATGAAACCAAACCGGGAACTGTCACTGTTCAACATCACAACTAAATATAGAGTACACGTGTGCAGTAGTAGAATCGCCTGTTGTGCGTTGAATTTTTCGCAAAAAATTCACAAAGGTCTAACCCTAAACAAATTTGTTAATTTTGGGTCCCGTCTCAAAATCAATATATTCTACAAAATTATTAACAAAGGGGAGTTCTCTCATTGTCAAATAACCAATCATGGTCATCAAAATCGGACAGAAATTGGACCGTATTTACGCGAAGTTTATTAACTTGAGCGGGATCTTTGGGTTGGATTTCTTACTTATTTATGACCAAACCGGGTACTGTCACTGTCAAGTATCAAACTAAACATAGAGTAGGACGAGGCAGTAGTAGAATCGCCCCCCTGTGTGCAGTGAAATTATCGCCAAAAATTCACAAAGGCTAACCTCCTTATCAAATTTGTTAATTCTTTGGGTCCGTTTTAAAATCCAAATATTATTTGAAAATATTAACAAATAGAGTTCTACCATGTCAAATAACCAATTCATTGTCAAATGGACAGAAATTGCCAGATTTACGGAAGTTTTATTAACTTTTGAGCGGGGATCTTTGGGTACGGATTTCTTACTTATTTAGAACCAAACCGGGGAACTGGTCAATGTTAATCATCACAACTAACTATAGAGTACACGTGGGCATGTAGAGAATCGCCCTGTTTGCCAGTTGAATTTTTCGCCAAAAAAATTTCACAAAGGCTAACCCCTAAACAAATTGTTAATTTTGGTCCTCTCAAAATCCAATATATTCTTTAAAATTGATTAACAAGGGAGTTCTCTCTTTGTCAAATAACCAATTTTATGTCAAATCGGACAGAATTGACAGATTTACGGAAGTTTATTTAAACTTTGAGCGGGATCTTTGGGTACGGATTTCTTACTTATTTAGAACCAAACCCGGGAACTGTCAAGTGTCAATCATCACGACTAACTATAGAGTACACGTGTGCAGTAGTAGAATCGCCCTGTTGTGCAGTTGAATTTTTCGCCCAAAAAAATTAAACAAAGGCTAACCCCTATAACAAATTGTTAATTTTGGGTCCGTCTCAAAATCGGTTATTTAAAAATTATTAACAAAGGAGTTCTCTTATTGTCAAATAACCAAATTCATGTCAAATCAGACAGAAATTGAAAAGTATTACGGAAGTTTAGTGTTAACCTTTGAGCGGGATCTTGGTGTACGGATTCTTACTATTTATGAACCCAAACCTGGGAACTGTCACTGTCAATCCATCACAACTAACTATAAGTACACGTGTGCAGTAGTAGAATCGCACCCGTTGTGCAGTTGAATTTATCGCCAAAAAATTCACAAAGGCTAAACCCACTATCAAATGTGTTAATTTTGGGTCCGTCTCAAATCGGACAGAAATGACAGATTTACGGAACGTTTATTAACTGTGAGCGTGATCTTTGGGTACGGATTACTTATTATTTTCTGAACCAAACCGGGAAACTGTCACTGTCAATCATCACGACGAACTATAGAATGTACACGAGTGCAGTAGTAGAATAGCCCTGTTGTTGCAGTGTGAATTTTCGCCAAAAAAATTCACAAAGGCAACACCTTAACAAATTTGGTAATTTTGGGTCGTCTCAAAAATCAATATATTCTACAAAATTATTAACAAGGGATTATCTCATTGTCAAATAACACAATTAAATGTCAAATCGGACAGGAAAAATTGACAGATTACGGAAGTTTATTTAACTTTGAGGGATCTTGGGGTACGGATTCGACTTATTTATGAACCAAACCGGGAACTGTCACAGTCATTATCACGAATAACTATACAGTAGACGTAAGGCAGTAAGTAGAATCGCCCTGGTTGTGACAGTGCATTTGTCCAAAATATTACAAAGGCTAACCCCTTAACAAATTTGTTAATTTGGGTCCCGCTCAAAAATCAATATATTATTATAAAATTATTAAACAATAGAGTTCTACCATGGCAAATAACCAATTCATTGTCAAAAATCCGGACAGAAATTGACAGATTTACGAAGTTTAAAATTAACTTTAAGCGGGAACTTTGGGTAAGGATTTTCTAACTCATTTATGCAAGCAACCAAACCGGGAAGTCACTGTCAATCATCACAACTAATATAGAGTACACGTGGGCAGAAGTAGAATCGCCCTGGTTGTGCAGTTGAATTTTGCCAAAAAAATTCACAAAGGCTAACCACTTATCCAAATTTGTTAATTTTGGTCCCGTCTCAAAATCAATAAAATTCTTAAAATATTATTAACAATAGAGTTCTCCCATGTCAAATAACCAATTCATTGTCAAATCGGACAGATAGTGATTGACAGATTTACAGGAAGTTTATTAATTTAAGCGGGATCTTTGGGTACGCGATTTTTACTCATTTATGAACCAAACCGAGGGAACTGTCAATGTCAATCATCACGACTACACATAGAGTAGACAGTGGGCAGTAGTGGAATCGCACTGTTGTGCAGTTGAAATTTTTCAGCCAAAAAATTCACAAGGCTAACCCCTTAACAAATTTGTTAATTTTGGGTCCCCCCCCCCCTTTTTTGTAAAATCATATATTTACCAAAATTATTAACCAACTAGAGTTCTCCATGTCAAAATAACCAATTCCATTGTCAAATAATCGGACAGAAATTGACCAGAGTTACGGAAGTTATTTAACTTGAGCGGGATCTTTGGGTACGGATTTCTTACTTATTTATGAACCAAACCGGGGAACTGTCACTGTAAATCAATCACGACTAAATACAGAGAACACGTGTGCAGTAGTAGATCACCCTTTTGTGCAGTTGATTTTTCGCCAAAAAATTACAAGGCTAACCCTTAACAAATTTGTTTAATTTTGGGTCCGTCCTCAAAATCAATAATTCTACAAAATTATAACAAGGAGTTCTCTCATGTCCAAATAACCACTTCATTGTCAAATCGGACAGAAATTGACAGATTTACGGAAGTTTATTAAACTTTGAGCGGGATCTTTGGGTACGGATTCTTACTTATTTATGAACAAACGGAACTGGTCATGTCAATTATTCCACAACTAACTATAGAGAGACGTAGGCAGTAGTAGAACGCTCCCTGTTGTGCGTGAATTTATCGCCAAAAAATCACAAAGGCTAACCCCTTAGCAAATTTGTTATTTTGGGTCCGTCTCAAAATCAATATATTATTTAAAATTATACAATAGAGTTCTCCCCATTGTCAAATATCCAATTCAGTGTGTCAAATCGGACAGAAAATTGACCAGATTTACGGAAGTTATTGACTTTTGAGCGGGAACTTTGGGGTACGGATTCTTACTCATTTCCTATGAACCAAACGGGAACTGTCACTGTCAATCATCACGACTAAACTATAGAGTACACGTGTGCAGTAGTAGAATCGCCCTGTTGTGCAGTTGAATTTTTCGCAAAAAAATTCACAAAAGGCTAACCCCTTAACAAAGTTGTTTAATTTGGGTCAGTATCAAAATCAAATATTATTTAAAATTATTAACAACGGAGTTCCTTATGTTCAAATAAGCAATCATTGTAAATCAGACAGAAAATGGGACAGTTACGGAAGTTTATTTAACTTTGAGCGGGATCTTTGGGTACGGATTCTTACTTATTATGAACCAAAACCGGGAACTGTCACTGACAATCATCACAACGCTAACTCTAGAGTACCCGTGGCAAGTAGTAGAATCGCCCTGTTGTGCAGTTGAATTTTTCGCCAAAAAATTCACCAAGGCTAAACCCCTTAACAAATTTCGTTAATTTTGGATCCCGTCTCAAAATCAATATATTCTACAAAATTATTAACAAGGAGTTCTTCATTGTCAAATAACCAATTCATTGTCAAATCGACAGAAATTGACAGATTTACGGAAGTTTATTTAATTTGAGCGGATCTTTGGTACGGATTTCTTACTTATTATGAAAACCCAAACCCCCGGGAAACTGTCACTGTCAATCATCACGACTCAACTATAGAGTACACGAGTACAGTAGTAGAATCGCCCTGTGTGCAGTTGAATTTTCGCCAAAAAATTCACCAAAGGCTAACCCTCTTAACAAAGTTGTTAACTTTTGGGTCGTCACTGAAAATCAAATATTCTACAAAATTATTAACAAGGGGAGTTCTAATCATTAGTCAAAAACCATTCAGTGTTCAAATCGGACAGAAAATTGACAGATTTCAGAAGTTTATTTACCTTTGAGCGGGATCTTTGGGTACGGATTTCTTACTTATTTATGAACCAAACCGGGCAACTTCAACTGTAAATATCACAACTAACTATAGGGGAGTAGACGTAGCTTGTTAGTACAATAGCCCCTGTTGGCAGATGAATTTATCGCCAAAAAAATCACAAAGGCTAACCCCTTATCAAATTTGTTAATTTTGGGTCCGTTCTCAAAATCACTTATATTATTAGAAAATTATTAACAATAGAGTTCTCCCATTGTCAAAATAACCAATAATTGCTCAAATCGGACAGAAATTTGACAGGAGTTACGGAAGTTTATTTAACTTTGAGCGGGGATCTTGGGGTTACGGATTTTTACTATTTATGAACCAAAAACCGGGAACTGTCACTGTCCAATCATCACGACTACACTACAGAGAACAGTGTTGCTAGTAGTAGAATCGCCATGTTGTGCAGTTGAATTTTTTCGCAAATATTCACAAAGGCTAACCCCTTAACAAATTTGTTAATTTTGGGTCCGTCTCAAAAATCAATATATTATTAAAAATTATTAACAAGGGAGTCTCTATTGTCAAATAAACCAATTCATTGTCAAATCAGACAGAAATTGACAGATTTACGGAAGTTTATTTAACTTTGAGGGGAGCTTGGGTACGGGATTTCTTACTTATTTATGAAACCAAAGGAAACTGTCACTGTCAATTATCACAACTAAACTATAGAGTAGACGTAGGCAGTAGTAGAATCGCCCTGTTGTGCAGTTGAATTTATCGCCAACAAAATTCACAAAGGCTAACCCCTTATCAAATTTTTAATTTTGGGGTCCGTCTCAAAATCAATATATTATTAAAAATTATTAACAATAGAGTTCTCCCATTGTCAAATATCCAATTTCATATGTCAAATCGGACAGAAATTGACAGATTAAGGCAGTTATTTGACTTTGAGCGGGAAACTTTGGGTACGGATTTTCTTAACTCATTTATGAAACCAAACCGGGAACTGTCACATTCAATAATCACGACTAACTATAGAGTACACGTGTGCAGTAGTAGAATCGCCATGTTGTGCAGTGAATTTTTCGCCAAAACATTACAACGGCTAACCCCTATCTCAAATTTGTTAATTTGGGTCGTCTCAAAATCATATGATATACAAAATTATTAACAATAGAGTTCTTCCCATTGTCAATAACAATTCATTTTCAAATCGGACAGAAATTGACAGATTTACGGGAAGTTTATTAACTTTGAGCGGGAACTTTGGCGTACGGATTTCTATCATTATGAACCAAACCGTGGAACTGTCACTAGTCAATCATCACGACTAACTATAGAGTTACACGTGGGCAGTAGAGTAGTAGAATCGCCCTGTTGTGCAGTTGAATTTTTTCGCCAAAAAATTCACAAAGGCTAACCCTTCTTATCAAATTTGTTAATTTTGGGGCCGTCTCAAAATCAAAAAAATTCTTTAAAATTATTAACAATAGAGTTCTCTCATTGTCAAATAACCAATTTCATTGTCAAATCGGACAGAAATTGACAGATTTACGGAAGTTTATTTAACTTTGAGCGGGATCTTTGGGTACGATTCTACTTATTTATGAACCAAACCGGGAACTGTCACTGTCAATCATCACGACTAACATAGAGTTTACACCGAGTGCAGTAGTAGAATCGCCTGTTGTGCAGTTGAATTTTTCGCCAAAAAAATTCACAAAGGTAACCCCTTAACAAATTGGTAATTTTGGGTCCGTCTCAAAATCAATAGATTCTACAAAATTATTAACAAGGGAAGGTCTCTCATTTCAAATAACCAATATTTAAATGTCAAATCGGACAGAAATTGACAGATTACTGGGAAGTTTATTTAAACTTTGAGCGCGGATCTTTGGGTACGGATTTCTTACCTTATTTTTATGAACCAAACGGGAAACTGTCACAGTCAATTATCACGATTAACTCTACAGTTGTCGTAGGCAGTAGTATGAATAGCCCTGTTGTGCAGTGAATTTTTTGCCAAAATATTCACAAAGGCCTAAACCCTTAACAAATTTGTTCATTTTAGGGTCCGTCTCAAAATCATATATTATAAACTTATTAACAATAGAGTTCTCCCATTGTTAAATAACCCAATTCATTGTCAAATCGGACAGAAATTGACAGATTACGGAAGTTTAAATAACTTTAAGCGGGAACTTTGGGTACGGATTTCTACTCACTTATGGAACCAAAAACGGGAACTGTCACTGTCAATCATTCACAACTAACTATAGAGTACCACGTGGGCAGAAGTAGAATCGCCCTGTTGTGCCAGTTGAATTTTTTGCCCAAAAAATTCACAAGGATAACCCCTTATCAAATTTGTTCATTTTGGGTCTCCGTCTTCAAAATCAATAATTCTTAAAAAATTATTAACAATAGAGTCTCCCATTGTCAAATAACCAATTCATTGTCAAATCGGACAGAAATTGACAGATTTACGGAAGTTTATTTAATTTTAAGCTGGGATCTGTGTGGGACGGGATTTCTACTCATTATGAACCAAACCTGAGGAACTGTCACTGTCAACATCACGACTAAACTATAGAGTAGACGTGGCAGTAGTTTGGAATCGCCCCTGTTGTGCAGTTGAATTTTTTCGCCAAAAAATTCACAAGGCTAACCCTCTTAACAAATTTGTAATTTTGGGTCCGTTTTAAAATCAATATATTCTACAAATATTAACAAAGAGTTCTCCCATTGTCAAATAACCAATCATTGTCAAATCGGACAGAAATTGACAGAGTTACGGAAGGGTATTTAACTTTGAGCGCACGACGAGATCTTTGGGTAAGGATTTCTTATTATTATGAACCAACCGGGAAACTGTCACTGGCAATCATCACGACTAACTACAGAGAACACGTGTGCAGGAGTAGAATCGCCCTGTTGTGCAGTTGAATTTTTCGCCAAAAAAAATTCACAAAGGCTACCCCCTTAACAAATTTGTTAATTTTGGGTTCGTCTCCAAATCAATATATTCTACAAAATTATTAACAAGGGGAGTTCTCTCATTGTCAAATAACCAATCATTGTCAAATCGGACAGAAATTGGACAGATTTACGGAAGTTTATTAACTTTGAGCGGGATCTTTGAGTACGGATTTCTTACTTATATGAACCAAAACCGGGAAATGTCAATGTCAATATCAAAACTAACTATAGAGTAGACGGAGGCCAGTAGACCTAGAATCGCCCTGTTGTGCAGTTGAATTATCGCCAAAAAATTCACAAAAGGCTAACCCCTTGAGCAAATTTGTTAATTTTGGGTCCGTCTCCAAATCAATATATTATTTAAAATATTAACAATAGAGTTCTCCATTGTCAAATATCCAATTCATTGTCAAATCGGACAGAAAATTGACAGATTTTTTTTTTAATAAATTTAATGGAAAGTTTATTTGACTTTGAGCGGGATTTGGCTACGGAAATTTCTTACTCATTATGACCAAACGGGAACTGTCACTGTCAATCATCACGACTAACTATAGGAGTAACTGTGCAGTAGTAGAATCGCGCTGTGTGCAGTTGAATTTTCGCCAAAAAATTCACAAAGGCTAACCCCTTACACAAATTTTGTAAATTTTGGGTCCGTCTCAAAAATCACTATATATTTAAAATTATTAACAAGGAGTTTCTTATTGTCAAATAAGCAATTCATTGTCAAATCAGACCAGAAATTGCCAGATGTACGGAAGTTTATTAACTTTGAAGCGGGGATCTTTGGGTACGGATTTCTACTTATTATGAACCAAACCGGGAACTCACTGACAATCATCACAGCTAACTATAGAGTACACGTGTGCAGTAGTAGAATCGCCCTGTTGTCCAGTTGAATTTTTCGCCAAAAAATTCACAAAGGTAACCCTTACAATTTGTTAATTTGGTCCGTCTCAAAACAATATTATCTACAAATTTTAACAAGGGTTTCATGTCAAATACCAATTATTGTCAAATCGACAAATGACGATTACGGAAGTTATTTATTTAGCGGGATCTTTGGGTACGGATTTCTTACTATTATAACAAAGGGAACGTCACGTCAATATCACATAACTATAGAGTAAGTGGCAGAGTAGAATCGCCCTGTTGTGCAGTTGAATTTTGCCAAAAATTCACAAAGGTAACCCTTACAATTTGTTAATTTGGGTCCGTCTCAAAATCAATAATCTAAAATTATAACAAGAGTCCCATTGTCAAATACCAATTCATGTCAAATCGGACAGAAATTGACAGATTTACGAAGTTTATTTAATTTAGGGACTTGGGTACGGATTTCTTACTTAATTATGAACAAACGGGAACTTCATGTCAATATACACAATAATATAAGTACACGTAGGCAGAAAGTAGAATCGCCCTGTGTTGCAGTTGAATTTTTCGCGATTGGTACATGCTACCTTTAACAAATGGAATTGTCACTAAATATCAAAATATAAGAAGGTTCCTGTAAAACCATTTGCAATATCGCAAAAATTACACAAAGGTAACTTACATAAGTGAATTTGGGTCGTCTAAAATCATTATTCATTAAAATCAAACGGGATTCACGTCAAATCAACCAATTATGTAATCGGACAGAATGCAGTGTAGAATTTAACTTTAGCGGATTTGGGTACGATTCTAAATTTACAAAGCAAACCCTAGAAATGTATGTCTCAAATCAATAACTATAAATATACAAGAGTCTCATTGTCATATATGAATTTTGCCAAAAAATCAAGTAACCTAAAAATTTTAATTTGGCGTCTAAAACAAATATATTTAAAATTATTAACAAAGGATTCCTTGTCATAAAACAATTAGTCAATGCAGAAATGACAGATTGGAAGTTTAATTTTTCGCGAAATACTTGGACGATTCATTTTATTTGGACCACGAAACTCATATCACAAAATATAAAAGAGTTCCATGTAAACAATATGCCCTGTTGGCATTTAATTTCGAAAAATTACAAGGCTAACCCCTTAACAAATTTGTTAATTTTGGGTCCGTCTCAAAATCAATATATTCTACAAAATTATTAACAAGGAGTTCTCTCATTGTCAAATAACCAATTCAGTGTCAAATCGACAGAAATTGACAGATTTACGGAAGTTTATTTAACTTTGAGCGGGATCTTTGGGTACGGATTTCTTACTTATTTATGAACCAAACCGGGAACTGTCACAGTCAATTATCACGACTAACTGTACAGTAGACGTAGGCAGTAGTAGAATCGCCCTGTTGTGCAGTTGAATTTTTTGCCAAAATATTCACAAAGCTAACCCCTTAACAAATTTGTTAATTTTGGGTCCGTCTCAAAATCAATATATTATTTAAAATTATTAACAATAGAGTTCTCTCATTGTCAAATAACCAATTCATTGTCAAATCGGACAGAAATTGACAGATTTACGGAAGTTTAAATAACTTTAAGCGGGAACTTTGGGTACGGATTTCTTACTCATTTATGAACCAAACCGGGAACTGTCACTGTCAATCATCACAACTAACTATAGAGTACACGTGGGCAGTAGTAGAATCGCCCTGTTGTGCAGTTGAATTTTTTGCCAAAAAATTCACAAAGGCTAACCCCTTATCAAATTTGTTAATTTTGGGTCCGTCTCAAAATCAATAATTCTTAAAAATTATTAACAATAGAGTTCTCCATTGTCAAATAAAAACAATTCATTGTCAATCGACAGAAAATTTACAGATTTACGGAAGTTTATATTTAACTTGAGCGGGACTTTGGGTTACGGATTTTCTTACTCAGTTAAACCAAACCGGGAACTGTCACTGTCAATCATCACAACTAACTATGAGTCAGCACGTTGCAGTAGTAGAAGAATCCGCCCTGTTGTCAGTTTGAATTTTTGCAAAAAAATTTTTTTCCAACGCTAACCCTTATCAAATTTGTTAATTTTGGTCCCGTCTCAAAATCATTAATTCTTAAAAATTATCAACATAGAGTTCTTCCCCCTATTGTCAATACCAATTCACTTGTCAAATCGGACAGAAATTGACAGATTTCCGGAAGTTTATTTAAATTTGAGAGGCATCTTTGGGGTAACCCAAACACCCGGTCCAAACGAACCAAAAAAAAAACCGGATTTCTTACTTTTATTTATGAACCAAACGGGAACTGTCCACTGTGCAATCATCACAACTACCTATAGAGTACACGGGGCAGTAAGTCGATCGCCCCTGTTGTGCAGTTGATTTTTCCCCAAAAAATTCACAAGGCTAACCCCTAAACCAATTTGTTAATTTTGGGTCCGTCTCAAATCATATATTCTTTAAAATTATTAACATAGGTTTCTCCAGTGTCAAATCACCATTTACGTCTAATCAGACAGAAATTGACAGATTTACGGGAAGTTTATTTTTACTTCAGCGGGATCTTTGGTACCGATTTCTTACTTATTTCTGAACCAAACCGCAGGAACTGTCACGTCAATCTCACGACTAACTATAGAGTACACGTGTGCAGTAGTACAGAATCGCCCTGTTGTGCAGTTGAATTTTTTCGTCCAAACAAAATTCACGAAGGCTACCCTTAACAAATTTGTTAATTTTGGGTCCGTCCATCAAAAGCAGTATATTCTACAAATTATTTCCAAGGAAGTGTCTCTTATGTCAAATAACCATTCATTTCAAATCGGACAGAAATTTGACTATTTACGGAAGTTCTATTTAACTTTGAGGCGGTATCTTGGGTTACGGATTTCTTACTATTATGAACCAAACCGGAAACGTGCCACTGTCAATCATCACGACTAACTATAGAGTACAACGTGTGCAGTAGTAGAATCGCCTGTTGTGGCAGTTTGATTTTTCGCCAAAAAAATCACAAAGGCTAACCCTTAACAGATTTGTTTAATTTTGGTCCGTCTCAAAATTAATATATTCTACAAATTAGTAACAAGGGATTTCTCTCATTTCAAATAACCAATTCATTGTCAAATCGACAAAATTGACGATTTACGAAGTTTATTTTAAACTTTGAGCGGGATCTTTTGGGTACGGATTTCTTACTTATTATGAACCAACCGGGACTGTCACTGTCAAATACACGACTAACTATCAGAGACGTAGGCATAGTAGAATCGCCCTGTTTGCAGTTGAATTTTTTGCCAAATATGCAAAGCTAACCCCTTAACAAATTTGTTATTTTTGGGGTCCGTCTTCAAATCAATACATGATTATTTAAAATTATTAACAATAGAGTTCTCCCATTGTCCCAAATAACCAATTTACTGTCAAATCAGACAGAATTGACAGATTTATTACGGAAGTTTATTTTTACTTAAGCGGGATCTTTGGGTACGGATTTCTACTATTTTATGACCAACCGGGAACTGTCACTTGTCAATCATCACAACAACTATAGAGTACACGTGGGCGAGTTGTAGAAATCGCCCTAGTTGTGCAGTTGAATTTATCGCCAAAAAATTCACAAAGGATAACCCCTTAACAAATTTGTTAATTTTGGTCCGTCTCAAATCATATATTCTACAAAAATTATTAACAAGGGAGTTCCTCTCCAATTGTCCAAATAAACCATTCCAGTGTCAATCGGACAGAAATTGACAGATATGTATCGGAAGTTTATTTAACTTTGTAGCGGATCTTTTGTGATACGGCATTTCTTATTATTTATGAACCAACCGGGAACTGGTCACAGTCAATTATCACGACTACTTTAGCAGTAACGTAGGCAGTAGTAGAATCGCCCTGTTGTGCCAGTTGAAGTTTGTGCCAAATATTCACAAGGCTACCCCTTAACAATTTGTTAATTTTGGTCCGTCTCAAAATCAATATTTATTTTAAAATTATTAACAATAGAGTTCTCCCATTGTCAAATAACCAATTTACTGTCAATCGACAGAAATTGAACAGTTTACGGAGTTTATTTTACTTCATAGCGGCGATCTTTGGGTACCGATTTCTTACCTTATTTATGAACCAAACCAAACCGGGAACTGTCACTTGTTCAAATCATCACACTAACTATAGAGTACCGTGTGCATAGTAGAATCGCCCTGTTGTGCAGTTTAAAATTTTTTTCGCCAAAAAATTCACAAAGGCTAACCCCGTTACCAATTTGTTAATTTTGTGGTCGTCTCAAAATCGCTATAGTATTCTACAATAATTATTACAAGGGAGTTCTCTTATGTCAAATAACCCTTCATTGACAAATCGGACAAGAAATTGACAGATTTACGGAAGTTTTATTTAACTTTGAGCGGTATGTCTTTGGGTACGGATTTCTTACTTAATTTATGAACCACCGGAACTGTCGCCCACTGTCCCAATCTCACGACTAAACTATAGAGTATCACGTGTGCAGTATTAGAAGCGCCCTTTTTGTGCAGTTGATTTTTTTTTGTTTTTTTTTTTTTTCCGTCCTCCAAATCATATATTCCTCCAAAATTATTAACAAGGGAGTTCTCTCTTTGTCAAATACCAATTCATTGTCAAATCGGACAGAAATGTGACAGGTTTTACGGAAGTTTATTTAACTTTGAGCGGATCATTTGGTACGGATTTCTTACTTTATTTATGAACAAAACCGGGAACGTTTCACTGTCATTATCACGACTAACTATCCAGTTAGACGTAGGCAGTAGTAGGATCGCCCTGTTGTGCAGTTGAATTTTTTTTGCCAAAATATTCACAAGGCTCACCCCTTTACAAATTTGTTAATTTTTTGGGTCCGTCTCAAAATCAATATGATTATTTTAAAATTATTAACTAGAGTGTTTCTCCCATTGTCAAATAACCAATTTACGGTCACATCAGACAGAAATGACAGATTTCCGGAAGTTTTATTTTTACTTTTAAGCCGGGATCCTTTGGGTACGGATTTCTTACTTATTTATGAACCAAACCGGGAAACTGTCACTGTCAATCATCACAACTACTATAAGAGTACACGTGGGCAGTTGTAGAATCGCCCTGTTGTGCATTGAATTTTCGCCACAAAATTCACAAAAGTCTAACCCTTATCAAATTTGTTAATTTTAGGGTCCGTCCAAAATCATAAATTCTTTAAAATTATTAACATAGAGTTCCTCCCTTGTCCACTAACCAATTCATTGTCAAATCGGACAGAAATTGACAGATTTACGGAAGTTTAAATAACTAGGCGGAACTTTGGTACGGGACATTCTTACTCATTTAGAACCAAACCGGGAAACTGTCCACTGTCAATCATCACAATAACTAAAGCGTACCTTGGGCCAGAAGTAGAATCGCCCTGGTTGTGCGTTGAAATTTTTTGCAAAAAAATTCACAAAGGCTAACCCTTATATCGATTTGTTATTGTTGGTCCGTCTCAAAATCAATAAAGTCTTAAAAATTATTAACATAGAGTTCTCACCCATTGTCCAAATAACCAATTCGTTTGTCAAATGGAACAGAATTGAACAGATTTACGGAATTTATTTAACTTTGAGCGGGATCTTTGGTACGGATTTCTTACTTATTTATGCCCAACCAGACCGGGAACTGTCACAGGTCAATTATCACGACAACTTTACAGTAGACGTAGGCAGTAGTAAATCGCCCTGTTGTGCAGTTGAATTTTTGCCAAAATATTGCCAAGGCTAACCCGTTAACAAATTTTTTAAATTTGGCTCCGTCTCAAATCAATATATTTATTTAAAATTATTACAATAGAGTTCACTTATTGGTCAAATAACCATTCATTTTGTCAAATCGGACAGAAATTGACAGATTATCGGAAGTTTAAATTAACTTTAAGCGGGAATTTGGGTTACGGATTTCTTTACTCAATTTAGAACCAAACAACCGGAACTGTCACTAGTCATCATACACACTAAATATAGAGTACACGTGGGCAGTAGTTAGAATCGCCCTGTTTGTGCAGTTTTGAATTTTTTTGCCAAAAAATTCACAAGGCTAACCCCTTAACAAATTTGTTCATTTTGGGTTCCGTCTCAAAATCAATTAATTCTTTAAAAATTAATAAACAATAGAGTTCTCCTATTGTCCATAACCAATTCATTTGTCAAATCGGACAGAAATTTGACAGATGTACGGAGAAGTTTATTTAATAACTTTGAGAGGAATATTTGGGTACGGATTTATTTACTTTATTTTGAACCCAAACCGGGAACTGTCACTGTCCATCATCACAACTAACTATAGAGTACATCGTGGGCATTTAGAATCGCCCTAGTTGTGCATTGAATTTTTCCCCAAAAGATTCACAGAAGGGTTGGTTAACCAATTTGTTATTTTGGGTCTCGTCTCAATCAATACTATTTCTTTAAATTATTAACAATCAGAGTTCTCCCATTGTCAAATAACCAATTTACTGTCTAATCAGACAGAAATTGACAGATTTTAGGAAGTTTATTTTAACTTCAAGCGGGATTCTTTGGGACCGATTTTCTTACTTATTTAATGAACCAAACCGGGAACTGTCACTGTCAATCATCACGACTAACTATAGAGTACACAGTGTGCAGTAGTAGAATCGCCGCTAGTTTGTGCCTTGAATTTCAGCCAAAAAATTCACAAAGGCCTACCCCTTAACAAATTTGTTAATTTTGGGTCCGTCTCAAAATCAATATATTCTAGCAAATTATTACAAGGGAGTTCTCTTATGGTCAAATACCAATTCCTTGACAAATCGGAACAGAAATTGCACAGATTTACGAAGTTTATTTTAACTTTGAGGCGGTATCTTTGGGGGGGGGGGATTACGGATTTCTTACTTATTTAATGACCAAACGGGAACTGTCACTGTCCCAATCAGCACGACTAACTATAGAGTACACGTGTGCAGTATTAGAAATCGCCCTGTTGTGCAGTTGAATTTTTCGCCAAAAAATTTCACCAAAAGGCTAACCTTAGCAAATTTGTTTAATTTTGGGTCCGTCTCAAAATCAATATATTCTACAAAATTAATAACAGGGAGTTCTCTCATTGTCAATAACCAATTCTTGGGGGTAAATCGACAGAAATTGACGAGCTTTACGGAAGTTATTGAACTTTTGCGCGGGATCTTTTGGGTAGGGGATTTCTTACTTATTTAATTAACAAACCGGGAACTGTCACGTCAATTAATCACGACTAACTATACAAGTAGACGTAGGCAGTAGTAGAATCGCCTGTTTGTGCAGTTGAATTTTTTGCCAAAATATTCACAAAGCTAACCCCTTTACAAATTTGTTAATTTTTGGGTCCGTCCTCAAATCATATATTATTTAAAATTTTTACAATAGAGTTGTCCCTATTGTTCAAATAAACCATTTACTGTCAAATCAGACAGAAATTGACGAGATTTACGGAAGTTTTTTACTTTAAGCGTGATCTTTGGGTAATGGTATTTCTTACTTTATTTCTGGACCAAACCGGGAACTTCCACTGTCAATCATCACAACTAACTATCGAGTAAACGTGGGCAGTTTAGAATCTCCCTGTTGTGCGTTGAAATTTTATCGGCCAAAACATTCACAAAGGCTAACCGCCTTATCAAATTTGTTAATTTTTGGGGTCCGTCTCAAATCATAAATTCTTTAAATTATTAACAATAGAGTCTCTTCTCCCCTTGTCAATACCAATTCATTGTCAAATCGGACAGAATTGACAGATTTACGGAGTTTAAATAACTTTAAGGCGGAACTTTGGGTACTACGGATTTCTTACTCATTTAAGGAACCAGACGGGAACTTCACTGTCAATCATCACAACTACTAAAGATTACACGTGGGCAAGAAGTAGAATCGCCCTGTTTGCGTTGAATTTTTGTGCAAAAAAATTCCGAAGGGCTAACCCCTGATCAATTTGTGAATTGTGGGTCCGTCTCAAAAAATCAATAAATCTTAAAAAATTATTAACAATAGAGTTTCTCCCATTGTCCCAATACCAATTCATTGGTCAAATCTGGACGAAATTGACAGATATACGGAAGTTTATTTAATTTTAAGCGGGTCTTTGGGTAAACGGATTTCTTACTCATTTATGAACCAAACCGGACTGTGTCACTGTCAATTACAATCACGACTTACTATGAGTAGACGTGGGCCCTAGTAGAATGCGCCCTGGTTTGTGCAGTTGAATTTTTTGCCGAAAAAATTCACAAAGCTAACCCCTTTAATCAATTTGTTTAATTTGGGTCCATCTCAAATCAATAAATTCTTTAAATTATTAAGCAATAGAGTTCTCCCATTGTCCAAATAACCATTCTTGTCAAATCGGACGAATTGACAGATTCAACGGAATTTATTTAACTTTTAAGCTGATCTTTGGTACGGATTTCTTACTCATTTATGAACCAAACCGGACTGTCACTGTCAATCATCACGACTAACTATATAGTGACGTTGGCAGTAGTAGATCGCCCTGTTGTGGCAGTTGAATTTTTGGGCCAAAAAATTCACAAGGCTAACCCCGTTATCAAATTTGTTATATTTTGGGTTCCGTCTCAAATCAATAAATTCTTTTTAAATTAGACAAATTAACATAAGTTATCCCTTGTCAAAATAACCAATTCTTGTCCAAATCGGGACAGAATTGACAGATTTACGGAGTTTTATTTAATTTGATAGGAAGCTTTGGGTACGGATTTCTTACGTTATAACCAAACCGGGAACTGTCACTGTCAATCATCACAACTAACTATAGAGTAACACTGTGGCAGTAACTAAGAATCGCCCTGTTTGTGCCGTTGAATTTTTCCCCAAAAAATTCACGAAAGGGTTAGGTTCACAAATTTGTTAATTTTGGGGTCCCGTCTCAAAATCATATATTCTTTAAAATTATTAACAATAGAGTTCTCCCATTGGTCAAATACCCAATTTTACTGTACAATCCACAGAAATTGACAGATTATACGGAAGTTTATTGTTACTTTAAGCGGGTCTTTGGTACGGATTTTCTTACGTATTTATAAACACACGCGGGAACTGTCACTGTACAATCATCACGACTTACTATAGAGTAAACGTGTGGCAGTAGTTATAATCGCCCTGTTGTGCAGTTAATTTTTTCGGCCAAAAATTCACAAAGGCCTAACCCCTTAACCATTTGTTAATTTTGGGGTCCGTCTCAAAACTACAATATATTCTACAAAAATTATTAAACACGGAGTTCTCTTATTTCAATATCCAAATTCATTGTCCAAATCGACAGAAATTGGGACAGATTTACGGAAGTTTATTTAACTTTGAGCGGATCTTTGGTACGGATTTCTTTACTTCTTTATGAACCAAACCGGGAACTTCACTGTCATCCATCACGAACTAACTATAGAGTACAACGTGTGCAGTATAGAAACGCCCTGTTGGCATGGTTGAATATTTGCCAAAAATTCACCAAAGGCTAACCCCTTAAACAATTTGTTAATTTTGGGTCCGTCCTCCAAAATCAATATATTCTACAAACATTTCTAACCGGGATGTTTCTCTCATTGTCAAAATAACCAATTCATTGTCAAATCGGACAGAAATGACGATTTAGCGGATTTTTTAACTTTGAGCGTATCGTTTGGGTACGGATTTCTTACTTATTTATGAACCACAACCGGGACTGTCACTGTCAATTATCACGACTAAACTATACAGTAGACGTAAGGCAGTAGTAGAATCGCCGCCCTGTTGTGGCAGTTGAATTTTTTCAAAATTATCCACAAATGCTAACCCTTTTTAACAAAATTTTTTAATTTTTGGG
Source organism: Sweltsa coloradensis (assembly GCA_024449915.1). NCBI lineage: Eukaryota > Metazoa > Arthropoda > Insecta > Plecoptera > Chloroperlidae > Sweltsa > Sweltsa coloradensis. Next base: position 14,031 of record JAMZAV010007912.1, on the reverse strand, counting down.
GGTCGTCTCAAAATCAATTATATTATTTTAAAAATTATTAACAATAGAGTTCTCCCCCATTGTCAAATAACCAATTTACTGGTTAAATCAGACAGAATTGACAGATTTAACGGAAGTTATTGTTACTTTAAGCGGGATCTTTGGGTAAGGATTTTCTTACTTATTTATGAACAAACCGGGGAAACTGTCACTGTCAATCATTACACTACTATTGAGTACACGTGGGCAGTTGTAGATCGCCCTGTTGTGCAGTTGAAATTTATCGCCAAAAATTCACAAGCTAACCTCTTCTCAAATTTGTTATTTTGTTTCCGTCTCAAAATCATATTAAATTCTTTAAATTATTAACAATGGAGTTCTCCCATTGTCAAATAACCAATTCATTGTCAAATCGGGGGACGAAATTGACAGATTTAGCCGGAAGTTTATTTAACTTTGAGCGGGATCTTTGGGTACGGATTTCTTACTTATTTATGAACCAAACCGGAACTGTCAATGTCAAATCATCAACGACTAACTATATAGAGTACACGAGTGCAGTGTAGAATCGCCCTGTTGTGCAGTTGAATTTTCGCGCAAAAATTCACAAGTCTAACCCCCTTAACAAATTTGTTGATTTTGGGTCCGTCCTCAAAATGCAATATATTTCTCAAAATTATTAACTAAGGATTCTCTCATTGTCAAATAACCAATTCGTGGTCAAATCGGACAGAAATTTTACAGATTTACGGAAGTTTATTTAACTTTGACGGGATCTTTGGGGTAACGGATTTCTTACTTATTTATGAACCACCGGTTGAACCTGTCACAGTCAATTATCACGACTACGTTTATCAGTAGTACGTAGGCAGTAGTAGAATCCCCTGTTGTAGGCAGTTGAATTTTTGCCAAAAATATTCACAAAGGCTAACCCGCGTACAAATTTGTTAATTTTTTGGGTCCGTTCCCTCAAATCCAATATATTATTTAAAATTATTAAAAATAGAGTTTTCACCCATTGTCAAATAACCATCATATTGTCAAATCGGACAGAAATTGACAGATTTACGGAAGTTTAAATAACTTTAAGCGGGAACTTTGGGTACGGATTTCTACTCATTTATGACCAACCGGGAACACTGTCACTACTGTCAATCTCACAACTAACTATATAGTACACGTGGCAGTAGTAGAATCGCTCTGTTGTGCAGTTTGATTTTTTGCAAAAAAATTCACAAAGGCTACCCTTATCAAATTTTTGTTTACTTTTGGGTCCGTCTCAAATCAATAAATTCTTAAAAATTATAAACATTAGAGTTCTCCCATTGTCCCAAATAACATTCATTTGTCAAATCGGACAGAATTGACAGATTTACGAGAATTTTATTTTAATTTTTAAGCGGGATCTTTGGTACGGATTATCTCTTACTCATTTATGACCAAACCGGGAACTGTCACTGTCAATCATCCACGACTTACTATAGAGTAGCGTGGGCGAGTAGTAAAAATCGCCCTGTTTTGTGCAGTTGAATTGTTTGGCCAAAAAATTCACAAAGGCTAACACCCTTATCAAATTTGTTAATTTGTGGGTCCATCTCAAAATCATAAATTCTTTAAAATTATTACAATATGAGTTTCTCCCATTGTCAAAATAACCAATTCATTGTCATCGGACAGAATTGACAGATTTTACGGAATGTTTATTTAATCTTTTAGCGGGATCTTTGGGTACCGGATTTCTTACTCTTTATGAACCAAACCGGGAACTGTCCACTGTCAATATCACGACTAACTTAGAGTAGACGTGGGCAGTAGTAGAATCGCCCTGTTGTGCAGTTGAATTTTTTTGCCAAAAATTCCACAAAGGCTGACCCCTTATCAAATTTGTTAACTTTGGTCCGTCTCAAATCATAAATTCTTTTAAATTTATTAACATATAGATTATCCCATTGTCAAATAACCAATTCTTGTCAATCGGACAGAATTGACAGATTTACGGAGTTTTATTTGTAAATTTGAGAGGAATATTTGGGTACGGATTTCTTACTATTTATGAACGCAACCGGGACTGTCACTGTCAATCATCACAACTAACTATAGAGTCACGTGGGCAAGTAGTAATCGCCCCTGTTGTGCAGTTTGAATTTTTCCCACAAAAATTCACAAAGGGTTAGGTTAACAAATTTGTTAATTTTGGGTCCGTCTCAAAATCAATATATTCGTTAAAATTATTAACATAGAGTTCTCCCATTATCAAATAACCAATTTAACTGGTAAAATACAGACAGAAATTGAACAGATTTACGGAAGTTTATTTTACTTTTAGCGGGTCCTTTTGGGTACGGATTTCTTACTTATTTATAAACCAAACAACCGGAACTGTCACTTGTCAATCATCACGACTCTATAGAGTACACGGTGCAGGGAGTAGATCGCCTGTTTTGCAGTTGAAATTGTTCGCCAAAAAATTCACAAAGGCTAACCACCCTTAACAAATTTTTGTTATTTGGTCCGTCTCAAAATCAACTATGTTCTACAAAATTTATTAACACGGGAGTTCTCTTTATTGTCTAATATCCAATTTCATTGGTCGGATCGGACAGAAATTGACAGCATTTAGGAAGTTTATTTGACTTTGCGCGGGATCTTTTGGGTACGGATTTCTTACTTATTTATGAACCATACCGGGAACCTGTCCACTGTCAACTCATCACGACTCACTATAGATGTTACACGTGTGCAGTAAGTAGGACAGCGACCCTAGTTGTGCAGTTGATTTTTCGCCAAAAAATTCACAAAGTGCTAACCCTTACAATTTTGTTATTTTGGGTCCGTCTCACAAATCAATATATTCTAACAAAATTCTACCAAGGGAGTTCTCGTGCATTGTCAATTACCATTCATTGTCAATCGACAGAACTTGACAGATTTTACGGAAGTTTTTATTTACTAGAAGGCGGTATCTTCTTTGGGTACGGATTTCTTACTTATTGTATGAACCAAACCGGGACTGTCACTGTCAATTATCCCGACCTAACTATACAGTATACGTAGGCCAGTAGTAAATCGCCCTGTTTGTGCAGTTGAATTTTTTGCCAAAATATTCACAAAGGCTAACCCCTTAACAAATTTGTTAATTTGGGTCCGGCTCAAAATCAATAAATATTATTTCATAATTTAGTAACAATAGAGTCTCCATTGTCAATAACCAATTTACTGTTAATATCAGACAGAATTGAACGATTTTCGGAAGTTTTTATTTTACTTTTACGCGGGGTCTTTGGTACGGATTTCTTACTTATTTATGAACCAACCGTGAACTGTCACTGTCAATCATCGCAACTAACTATAGATACACGTGGGCATTTGTAGAATCGCCCTGTTGTGCAGTTGAATTTAATCGCCAAAAAATTCCACAAGGCTAACCCCTTATCATATTTGTTATTTTGTTTCCGTTCTCAAAATCAATAAATTCTTTAAAATTATTACAATAGAGTTCTCCATTGTCAAATACCCAATTTCTTGTCAAATCGGACAGAATTGACAGATTTACGGAAGTTTATTTAAACTTTGATAGCGGAAAATCTTTGGGTCCGGATTTCTTACTTATTTATGAACCAACCGGGAACTGTCACTGTCAATCATCACGACTAACTAGAGAAGTACACGATGGCAAGTAGTAGAATCGCCCTGTTGTGGCAGTTTGAAATTTTTCGCCAAAAATTCACAAAGGCTAACCCCCTTACCAAATTTGTTAATTTTTGGTCCGTCTCAAATCAAATATATTCTACAAAATTATTAACAAGGGAGTTCTCTCTTGTCAATAACCCATTCAGTGTCAAATCGGACAGAAATTGACAGATTTACGGAAGTTTATTTAACTTGAGCGGATCTTTTGGGTACTGATTCTTACTTATTTATGAACCAAACGGAACTGATCACAGTCATTATCACGACTAACTTTACATAGAACGTATTTTAGTAAGTAGAATCGCCCTGTTGTGCAGTTAAATTTTGTTGCCAAATATTCACAAAGGCTAACCCCTTAACAAATTTGTTAAAAAATTTTTTTGTTTTTTTTTTGGTTCCGTCTCAAATAAATAATATTATTTAAAATTATTCCAATAGAGTTCCACCCATTGTCAAATAACCAATTCATGGTCAAGATCGGACAGAAATTGACAGATTTACGGAAGTTTATAAATAACTTAAGCGGGAACTCTGGGTACGGATTTCCTTACTCATTTATGAACCAGACCGGGACACTGTCCCCCTGTCATCATCACGACTAACTTAGAGTACACGGTGGGCAGTATAGAGTCGCCCCTGTTTGTGCAGTTGATTTTTTTGCCAAAAAATTCAAAAGGCTACCCCTTATCAAATTTTGTTAATTTTGGGATCCTTCTCAAATCAATTAATTCTTAAAAATTATTAACAATAGAGTTCTCCTTTGTCAAATGTAACCATTCATTGTCAAATCGGACAGAAATTTACAGATTTAGCGGAGTTTATTTAATTTGAGAGGAATATTTGGGTACGGATTTCTTACTTATTATGAACCTAAACCGGGAACTGTCACTGTCCAGCATCACAACTAACTATAGATACACGTGGGCAGTAGTAGAATCGCCCCTGTTGTTGCAGGTTGAATTTTTCCACAAAAATTCACAAAGGCTTACCCCCTTAACAAATTTGTTAATTATTTGTTCCGTCTCAAAATCATATATTCTTAAAATTATTAACAATAGAGTTCTCCCATTGTCACATAACAATTTACTGTCAAATCAGACAGAAATTGACAGATTTACGGATATTTTTACTTCAGCGGGAATCTTTGGGTACCATTTTTACCTATTATGAACCAAAACTCGGGGGGAACTGTCACTGTCAAATCATCACGCACTAACTATAGAAGTACACGTTTTCAGTAGTAGAATCGCCCTGTTGTGCAGTTGAATTTTTCGCCAACAAATTCACAAAGGCTACCCCCTTAAAGCAATTTGTTAATTTTGGGTCCGTCTCAAATCAATATATCTACAAATTATTTACAGCGAGTTCTCTTATTGTCAATAACCAGTCATTGTCAAATCGTACAGAATTGACTAGATTTACGGAAGTTTATTTAACTTTGAGCGGGATCTTTGTACGGAATTCTTACTTATTTTGAGACCAAACCGGGACTGTCACGGGGGGGGGGGGGGTCAATCATCATCGACTAACTAAGAGTAACACGTTGCAGTAGTAGAATCGCCCTGTTGTGCAGTTAATTTTTCGGCCAAAAAATTCACAAAGGCGAACCCCTTAACAAATTTGTTAATTTTTGGGGTCTGTCTCAAATCAATATATTCTACAAAATTATTAACAAGGAGTTCTCTCATTGTCAATAACCAATTCATGTCAAGTCGGACAGAATTGACAGATTTAACGGAAGTTTATTTACTTTGAGCGGATCTTTGGGTACGGATTTTTTCTTACTTATTTATGAACCAACCCGGGAACTGTCACAGTCAATTATCACGACTGAGACTTTACAGTAACCGTAGGCAGGTAGTAAGAAATCGCCCTGTTTGTGCAGTTGAATTTTTTTGCCAAAATATTCACAAAGGCTAACCCTTAACATTTGTTAATTTTGGGTCCGTCTCAAACTGAGTATATTATTTAAAATTCTTAACATAAGAGTTCACTATTGTCAAATAACCAATTCATTGTCAAATCGGACCAGAAATTGACAGATTTACGGAAGTTTAAATTAACTTTAAGCGGGAACTTTGGTACGGATTTCTTACTCATTTATGAACCAAACCTGGAACTGTCACTGTCAATCATCACATCTAACTATAGAAGTACTCGTGGGCAGTAGTAAATCGCCCTGTTGTTGCATGTTGAATTTTTTGCAAACAAAAAATTCACAAAGGCTAACCCCCTTATCAAATTTTGTTAATTTTGGTCCGTCTCAAAATCATTAATTCTTAAAAATTAAATAACAATAGAGTTCTCCCTATTGTCCTAATAATCCAATTCATTGTCCAAATCGGACAGAAATTGACAGATTTACGGAGTTTTATTAAATTTGAGAGGATGTTTCGTCGGAGTTCTTACTTATTTATGAACCGAAACCGGGACTGTCACTGTCGAATCAATCACAACTAACTATAGAGTACACGTGGGCAGTAAGTAGAATCCGCCCTGTTGTGCATTTGAATTTTTCCCCAAAAAATTCACAAGGCTAACCCCTAAACAAATTTTGTTAATTTTGGTCCGTCTCAAAATCAATATATTCTTTAAATTATTAACACATAGAGTTCTCCTTGTCAAATAACCAATTTACTGTCTATCAGACAGAATTGTGACAGATTTACCGGAAGTTTATTTACGTCAAGCGGATCTTTGGGTACGCGATTTCTACTTATGTTATGATCCAAACCGTGAACTGTCACTGTCAACATACACGACTAACTATTAGATTACACGTGTGCAGTAGTAGAATCGCACCTGTTGTGCAGATTGAATTTTTTCGCCAAAAAATTCACAAAGGCTAAACGCCCTTAACAATTTGTTATTTTGGGTCCGTCCTCAAAATCAATATATTCTACAAAATTAATTACAAGGGAGTTCTCTTATTTCAAATCACCACTTCATTGTCAAATCGGACAGAAATTGAACAGATTTACGGAATTTTTTTTAACTTTGTGCGGTAATCTTTGGGTACGGATTTCTTTACTTATTTATGAACCAACGGGAGCTGTCACTGGGGGTCAATCTCCACGACTAACTATAGAGTGCACCACACGTTGCAGGTAGTAAGAATCGCCCCTGTTGTGCAGTTGAATTTTTCGCCAAAAATTCACAAAGGCTACCCCTTAACAAATTTGTTAATTTTGGGTCCGTCTCAAAAATCAATATATTAATTTAAAAATTATTAACACAAGTTCACCCATGTCCAAATACCAATTCATTGTCAAATCGACAGAAATTGACAGATTTTACGGAAGTTAAAATAACTTTAAAAGCGGGAACTTTGGGTACGGATTTTCTTACTCATTTATGAACCCAACCGGGAACTGTCACTGTCAATCTCACAACTAACTATAGATACACGTGGGCAGTAGTAAATCGCCCTGTTTGTGCAGTTGAATTTTTCTGCAAAAATTCACAAAGGCTAACCCCTTACAAATTGTGTTTAATTTTGGGTCCGTCTCAAAAATCATTTAATTCTTAAAATTAATTAACAATATAGTTTTTCTCCTATTGTCAAATTAACCAATTCATTGTCAAATCGGACGAAATTGACAGATTTACGGAAGTTTATTTTAAATTTGAGAGGAATATGTGGTACGGATGTCTTACTTGTTTATAACCAAACCGGGAACTGTCACTGTCATCATCACAACTACTATAGATTACACGTGGGCATAGTGAATCGGCCGCTGTTTGGCAGTTGAATTTTTCCCCAAAAAATTCGACAAAGGCTTACCCCTAAACAATTTGTTTAATTTTGGTCCGTCTCAAAATAATATATTCTTTAAAATTATTACAATAGAGTTTTCTCCCATTGTCAAATAAACCAATTTACTGTCTAATCAGACCCGAAATTGACAGATTACGGAATTTATTTACTTCAAGCGGGATCCTTGGGTACCGATTTTCTTACTTATTTAGAACCAAACCTGGGAACTGTCATGTCAATCAGCACGACTAACTATATATCCGGTGCAGTAGTAGAATCGCCCTGTTTGTGGCAGTGAAAATTTTCGCCAAAAATTCACAAAAGCGGTAACCCCTTAACAAATTGTATTTTTGGGTCTGTCTCAAAATCAATATATTCTACAAAATTATTTTACCAGGGAGTTCTCTTATTGTCAACTAACCAAGTTCAATTGTCAATCGACTAGAAATTGACAAGATTTACGGAAGTTGTTATTTAACTTTGAGCGGTAATCTTTGGGTACGGATTTCTAATTATTTATGACCCAAACGGGAACTGTCCACTGGTCAATCATCCGAACTAACATAGAGTACACGTGTGCAGTATAGAATCGTCCCTTTTGTGCAGTTGAATTTTGTTTCGCCAAAAAATTCACAAGGCTTAACCCCTTAACAAATTGTTAATTTTTGGGTCCGTCTCAAATCACTATATTCTACAAATATTACAGGGGTTCTCTCATTGTCCCAAATAACCCATTTCATTGTCAAATCGGACAAGAAATTGAAAGATTTACGGAAGTTTATTTAGACTTGAGCCGGGATCTTTGGGTACGATTTCTTACTTATTTAGAACAAAAAACCCGGGGGGGAAAAAAAAAAAAAAAAAAAAAAAACTGTCACAGTCCAATTATCACGACTAACTTACAGTAGACGTAGGCAGTAAAGTAGAATCGCCCTGTGTGTGCAGTTGAATTTTTTGCCAAATATTCACAAAGGCTAGACCCCTTACAATTTGTTAATTTTGGGTCCGTCTAAAATCCATATATTATTATAAATATTAACAATAGAGTTTCACTTAGTTGTCAAATAACCAATTCATTGCAAATCGGACAGAAATTGACAGTTTACGGAAGTTTCAATAACTTTTAAGCGGGAACTTTGGGTACGATTGCTACTCTTTATGAACCAAACCGGGAACTGTCCACTGTCATCAATCACAACTAACTATAGAGTCCGTGGCAGTAGTAAATCGCCCCTGTTTGCAGTTGATTTTGTTGCCAAAAAATTCCCAAAGGCCCTTTATCAAATTTTGTTAATTTTTGGGTCCGTCTCAAAATCAATTAATTCTTAAAAATTATAAACAATAGAGTTCTCCTATTGTCAAATAACCAATTCATTGTCAAATCGGACAGAAATTGACAGATTTACGGAAGTTTATTTAAATTTGAGAGGAATATTTGGGTACGGATTTCTTACTTATTTATGAACCAAACCGGGAACTGTCACTGTCAATCATCACAACTAACTATAGAGTACACGTGGGCAGTAGTAGAATCGCCCTGTTGTGCAGTTGAATTTTTCCCCAAAAAATTCACAAAGGGTTAGGTTAACAAATTTGTTAATTTTGGGTCCGTCTCAAAATCAATATATTCTTTAAAATTATTAACAATAGAGTTCTCCCATTGTCAAATAACCAATTTACTGTCAAATCAGACAGAAATTGACAGATTTACGGAAGTTTATTTTACTTCAAGCGGGATCTTTGGGTACCGATTTCTTACTATGTTATGAACCAAACCGGGAACTGTCACTGTCAATCATCACGACTAACTATAGAGTACACGTGTGCAGTAGTAGAATCGCCCTGTTGTGCAGTTGAATTTTTCGCCAAAAAATTCACAAAGGCTAACCCCTTAACAAATTTGTTAATTTTGGGTCCGTCTCAAAATCAATATATTCTACAAAATTATTTACAATGGATTCTCTTATTGTCAAATAACCAATTCATTGACAAATCGGACAGAATTGACAGATTTACGGAAGTTTATTTAACTTTGAGCGGTATCTTTGAGTAGGATTTCTTACTTATTTATGAACCAAAGCGGGAACTGTCACTGTCAATCATCACGACTAACTATAGAGTACACGTGTGCAGTAGTAGAATCGCCCTGTTGTGCAGTTGAATTTTTCGCCAAAAAATTCACACACACACACACCCCTTAACAAATTTGTTAATTTTGGGTCCGTCTCAAAATCAATATATTCTACAAAATTATTAACAAGGGAGTTCTCTCATTGTCAAATAACCAATTCATTGTCAAATCGGACAGAAATTGACAGATTTACGAAGTTTATTTAACTTTGCGCGGGATCTTTGGGTACGGATTTCTTACTTATTTATGAACAAAACCGGAACTGTCACTGTCAATTATCACGACTAACTATACAGTAGACGTAGGCAGTAGTAGAATCGCCCTGTTGTTCAGTTTGAATTTTTTGCCCAAAATATTCACAAAGCTAACCCTTTACAAATTGTTAATTTTGGTCCGTCTCAAAATCAATATATTATTTAAAATTATTAACAATAGAGTTCTCCAATTGTCAAATAACCAATTTACTGTCAAATCAGACAGAAATTGACAGATTTACGGAAGTTTATTTACTTTAAGCGGGATCTTTGGGTACGGATTTCTTACTTATTTATGAACCAAACCGGGAACTGTCACTGTCAATCATCACAACTAACTAAAGAGTACACGGGGGCAGAAGTAGAATCGCCCTGTTGTGCAGTTGAATTTTTTGCAAAAAAAATTCACAAAGGCTAACCCCTTATCAAATTTGTTAATTTTGGGTCCGTCTCAAAATCAATAAATTCTTAAAAATTATTAAAATAGAGTTCTCCCATTGTCAAATAACCAATTCATTGTCAAATCGGACAAAAATTTGACAGAATACGGAAGTTTATTTAATTTTAAGCGGGATCTTTGGGTACGGATTTCTTACTCATTTATAAACCAAACCCGGGGAAAACTGTCACTGTCAATCATCACGACTTACTATAGAGAAAGACGTGGGCAGTAGTAGAATCGCCCTGTTTGTGCAGTTGAATTTTTTGCCAAAAAATTCACAAAGGCTAACCCCTTATCAAATTTGTTAATTTTGGGTCCATCTCAAAATCAATAAATTCTTTAAAATTTTTAACAATAGAGTTCTCCCATTGTCAAATAACCAATTCATTGTCAAATCGGACAGAAATTGAAAAGATTTACGGAAGTTTATTTAACTTTAAGCGGATCTTTGGGTACGGATTTCTTACTCATTTATGAACCAAACCGGGAACTGTCACTGTCAATCACCCACGACTAACATAGATTTAGACGTGGGCATTTAGTAGAAATCGCCCTTTTGTGCAGTTGAATTTTTGCCAAAAAAAATTCACAAAGGCTAACCCCTTATCAAATTTGTTAATTTTGGGTCCGTCTCCAATCAATAAATTCTTTTAAATTATTAACAATAGAGTTATCCCATTGCCCAAATAACCAATTCATTTTCAAATCGGACAGAAATTGACAGATTTACGGAAGTTTTTTTAAAATTTGAGAGGAATATTTGGGTACGGATTTCTTACTTATTTATGAACCAAACCGGGAACTGTCACTGTCAATCATCACAACTAACTATAGAGTACACGTGGGCAGTAGTAGAATCGCCCTGTTGTGCAGTTGAATTTTTCCCCAAAAAATTCACAAAGGGTTAGGTTAACAAATTTGTTAATTTTGGGTCCGTCTCAAAATCAATATATTCTTTAAAATTATTAACAATAGAGTTCTCCCATTGTCAAATAACCAATTTACTGTAAAATCAGACAGAAATTGACAGATTTACGGAAGTTTATTTTCTTTAAGCGGGTTTTTGGGTACGGATTTCTTACTTTTTATAAACCAAACCGGAACTGTCACTGTCAATCATCACGACTTACTATAGAGTACACGTGGCAGTAGTAAATCGCCCTGTTTGCAGTTGAATTTTTCGCCAAAAAAATTCACAAAGGCAAAACCCCTTAACAAATTTTTTTAATTTTGGGTCCGTCTCAAAATCAATATATTCTACAAAATTATTAACACGGGAGTTCTCTTATTGTCAAATATCCAATTCATTGTCAAATCGGACAGAAATTGACAGATTTACGGAAGTTTATTTAACTTTGAGCGGGATCTTTGGGTACGGATTTCTTACTTATTTATGAACCAAACCGGGAACTGTCACTGTAAATCATCACGACTAACTATAGAGTACACGTGTGCAGTAGTAGAATCGCCCTGTTGTGCAGTTGAATTATTGCCAAAAAATTCACAAAGGCTAACCCCTTAACAAATTTGTTAATTTTGGGTCCGTCTCAAAATCAATATATTCTACAAAATTTCTAACAAGGGAGTTCTCTCATTGTCAAATAACCAATTCATTGTCAAATCGGACAGAAATTGACAGATTTACGGAAGTTTATTTAACTTTGAGCGGGATCTTTGGGTACGGATTTCTTACTTATTTATGAACCAAACCGGGAACTGTCACTGTCAATCATCACGACTAACTATAGAGTACACGTGTGCAGTAGTAGAATCGCCCTGTTGTGCAGTTGAATTTTTGCCAAAAAATTCACAAAGGCTAACCCTTAACAAATTTGTTAATTTGGGTCCGTCTCAAAATCAATATATTCTACAAAATTATTAACAAGGGAGTTCTCTCATTGTCAAATAACCAATTCATTGTCAAATCGGACAGAAATTGACAGATTTACGGAAGTTTATTTAACTTTGAGCGGGATCTTTGGGTACGGATTTCTTACTTATTTATGAACCAAACCGGGAACTGTCACTGTCAATTATCACGACTAACTATACAGTAGACGTAGGCAGTAGTAGAATCGCCCTGTTGTGCAGTTGAATTTTTTGCCAAAATATTCACAAAGGCTAACCCCTTAACAAATTTGTTAATTTTGGGTCCGTCTCAAAATCAATATATTATTTAAAATTATTAACAAGGGAGTTCTCTCATTGTCAAATAACCAATTCAGTGTCAAATCGGACAGAAATTGACAGATTTACGGAAGTTTATTTAACTTTGAGCGGGATCTTTGGGTACGGATTTCTTACTTATTTATGAACCAAACCGGGAACTGTCACAGTCAATTATCACGACTAACTTTACAGTAGACGTAGGCAGTAGTAGAATCGCCCTGTTGTGCAGTTGAATTTTTTGCCAAAAATTCACAAAGGCTAACCCTTAACACATTTGTTAATTTTGGGTCCGTCTCAAAATCAATATATTATTTAAAATTATTAACAATAGAGTTCACCCATTGTCAAATAACCAATTCATTGTCAAATCGGACAGAAATTGACAGATTTACGGAAGTTTAAATAACTTTAAGCGGGAACTTTGGGTACGGATTTCTTACTCATTTATGAACCAGACCGGGAACACTGTCACTGTCAATCATCACAACTAACTATAGAGTACACGTGGGCAGTAGTAGAATCGCCCTGTTGTGCAGTTGAATTTTTTGCAAAAAAATTCACAAAGGCTAACCCCTTATCAAATTTGTTAATTTTGGGTCCGTCTCAAAATCAATAAATTCTTAAAAATTATTAACAATAGAGTTCTCCCATTGTCAAATAACCAATTCATTGTCAAATCGGACAGAAATTGACAGATTTACGGAAGTTTATTTAATTTTTAACGGGATCTTTGGGTACGGATTTCTTACTCATTTATGAACCAAACCGGGAACTGTCACTGTCAATCATCACGACTTACTATAGAGTAGACGTGGGCAGTAGTAGAATCGCCCTGTTGTGCAGTTGAATTTTTTGCCAAAAAATTCACAAAGGCTAACCCCTTATCAAATTTGTTAATTTTGGGTCCATCTCAAAATCAATAAATTCTTTAAAATTATTAACAATAGAGTTCTCCCATTGTCAAATAACCAATTCATTGTCAAATCGGACAGAAATTGACAGATTTACGGAAGTTTATTTAACTTTAAGCGGGATCTTTGGGTACGGATTTCTTACTCATTTATGAACCAAACCGGGAACTGTCACTGTCAATCATCACGACAAACTATAGAGTAGACGTGGGCAGTAGTAGAATCGCCCTGTTGTGCAGTTGAATTTTTTGCCAAAAAATTCACAAAGGCTAACCCCTTATCAAATTTGTTAATTTTGGGTCCGTCTCAAAATCAATAAATTCTTTTAAATTATTAACAATAGAGTTATCCCATTGTCAAATAACCAATTCATTGTCAAATCGGACAGAAATTGACAGATTTACGGAAGTTTATTTAAATTTGAGAGGAATATTTGGGTACGGATTTCTTACTTATTTATGAACCAAACCGGGAACTGTCACTGTCAATCATCACAACTAACTATAGAGTACACGTGGGCAGTAGTAGAATCGCCTGTGTGCAGTTGAATTTTGCCAAAAAATTCACAAAGGTTATAAAAAATTTTTTGTTCAAAATAAATTCTTTAATTTAAATGATTCATTTAATAAAATTGTCATCAATTGACAAGGAATTATAATTAAAATTGGGTACGTCATATAGAACACGGGAGTATTCCC
>JAMZAV010007911.1:0-27435 GCA_024449915.1 Sweltsa coloradensis | reverse complement strand
ATTTTCCCAGTTTCTAGACTTGTTTAGCTACCCCCCCCCCTGCCCTCTAGAATGCACTTCCGGCGCCAAAGGCACAAGATAAACTACATCATAGTAGGCCTAGCCTGTGCTTTCAGCATTTTAATTTTAATTTAAAAAATTAATTTGTTAAAAATTAACTAGGGATTTATTTATTACCTTCTTTTTATAATTGCATTTGTATGTATATAAGCCAAACTATGGGAAAATATTTATATGCACACCTATAATCGTATAATATACGAGTATAGGTTATTATATTATAATTGTATAATATGCCCAAAATATGATTATGTTAATATTGTATTATGTGCAAATCCACTGGTGAATAAATATTCTGAAGCACAAACTTGTAAAGCATCAATTTTCTCTCATTTTCTACATGTATTATATTCCCTACCTTGTCCAAGAATGTTTATAATCTGTATTAATGACTAGGGGTCTAGAGCGCCATTACTATGTTTAGCTTCGCGCCATTTCATTCAAATGGGATTTCAAAGAAACTAGAAATATTATATGGTTTGGATATCTTTGTCATAGAGATCTTTGGAGAAAATAGGCTTGCCTACGTTTCCAATTGTAGAGATAGAGCTTCCCAGCCAAGGTACGAGCACATTGATATTAAACCCCTATTATAGGATGTCTATGTACGAGCACTAAAGTGAACTAACGATGACAGTGCCACGGCAGTGACTTTTTGATCTGAATTGAAAACGATGTCATTTTTTGCACTATTATGACGTGATAATACTGCTACAGCTGGATATGAGCTGGATATAAGTTTCGTCTGACGTTATTATTTTTTTTACTGATAATATAAGATGACATACATATTATTATGTATGTCGTTTTCAAAGAAAGCCTACGGCCTAGAGCCTAGCCTAGGCCCTAGGCTAGGCCTAGGCACCAAGTATTAGTAATGTAGGTTATAATGGTTGATACATAATATTAAAATTACCATCATTACTTGCAGTTGTTTTGACTGCAATTTAAATAGCCTAGGCTACGCCTAGCCCTTGCAAAATATGATTAGCTTCACATTCTTCGGCATTCGTCAATTGTTTGTTGTTTACACTTTTAGTTCACTCAAAATGACTCGTACTTTGGCCAGGTCGCGCTAGTGTAGCGGCAAGAAGCTCTATCTATACATGTCGCTACGTAAGTTACCTACACGGAGAGCGGTAGAGATATTATAGCTTTCCTGACTGAGCGCACCGCCGCCCACGATTTGTGTGTTGTAAAGCAGAAAAGCACTGACTTTTAGATGGCGGATGCTTTTAGTTCACTCAAAATGACTCGTACTTTGGCCAGGTCGCGCTAGTGTATCGGCGGTACGCGCAGCCGACCACGACAGCAAATCACTCTGCAGGCAGTGCATTGAAGTTTCGCTTTCGCTACTGTAAGAGATTGTTATACTGTGCTATCATTGATTAAACAATACTTTTAGTGCTTGTCTGCTGCCTGCTTGTGCCAGAGCTCAACGGGGAATCTTTTTTGTCGCCTCTGCTTGTGCTAGGCCTAATATTTATTTCATGGACATAAATTTGATTTTACTTTTTACGCCTTGGCAGATCCGAGATCTAAAAAAAAGTGACAAAAATAGTCCTACTAGAAGTGTATAATAGCAATAGTGCCTACTAGTTTGTAGGGTTTTCTTGACATCATTGCGTTTGTTTGTAGGCGTACACTGCTTGTGTACTCCTCGAGGAACCACGAGCACCATATCTAATGGCGTTTTCCATTGGCCGCACTCAGGTCGCACTAGTGCGCCCTAGTGCGCACTGGATTGCCACTTGTCTTTTCATTTGTTCAGTTTTGTAATGTTATTCAAGTGGAGGTTGACAACAATGACATCTCTGCACTCGCCGAGTGCATGCCAATGGAAAACGCCATAACCAAACGTTTTTGGATGAGCGTAGCGAGCGAAGCGAAGATTCCATTTCACTACACTGGAAAAAAAAATCCGGAATGTTTGTCTTTTTTTTCTGTTTGAATTTTGGTGTGTTTATTTACACAATTCCGGCTAAACCGATACTCGAATTGCGATGAAATTTTCTGGGGGCCTTCGAAATCTCTGAACTTAGAACTGCCACGTTTTTGAGCGCAATCGGCGCAATCAAAAAATTATTTCTCATGAAAATCGCAATTTTACGATTGTTTTCGATTTTTAAAACATTTCTTCGACTTTTACACTTGCATGCACTCGATTGTAATGATTTTTTCAAAGAACCTTAATTTTATGAATTTATATATTCGTGTAAAATTTGAGCGCAAGGGCATAAAACTTTGAATGTAATATTTTACAAAATTTATGTGAAGCTATGTCCTTTGTGTCACAGATATGCTTCAAAGAAACCCTAAACTAGGAAAACGCTTAAGTCCCGCCGCGTTGTTGGATGAGTGTATATGGCAATTGCTTTGCTATGCAAAGCTTATGTACGTCATTGGTATTTGTATTTGTATTTTATTAGCAGCTGTGGATTACATGTGATGCCGTAACTAGTACGTGTATCGTAACATAAGCATTGTCAGAATTGTTTGTATATACATGGCATAGGCCTAATTTACAATTACAAACTACTTTACTAATACAAGATAGATTATTTACTAATAATTACATCATTATACATTTACATATATACATCATATATACATCACTCGTCGAGTGAGAAGCCTCTCTACACATAGCCTACAGAACAGTAAGTAGTAGTCATGCTTCCTTAAAATCACTTATATTATACAGACATTTTTCTATAAGGTAGCATCTCAGTTTTCTTTTAAACATGATCATGTTTGCTTCACTTTTTATTTCCTCAGGTAAATAATTGAATAGTATTTTTCCTGCATGGATTGGGGCTTTGTCAATGACTTTTAATTTAGTTGATGGTAAGTGAAGGTTGTTCCTGTTTCGAGTGTTGTACTGGTGGGTATCGGAGTTCTTTACAAAGGTATCAAAGTGATGTTCACGCACAAAGACTATAGTGTAATATATGTATTTGGAAGGGACGGTAAGGATCTCTAGCGATTTAAAATATTGTTTACACGATTGAGTTGGTTTTAGGTTTAGTATATACCGTATTGCCCTCTTTTGAAGCCTGAATATCTTTAGAGTATTTATTTTGGTGCTGTTCCCCCAAATCACTATGCCATAATTGATATACGACTCAACTAAAGCATAATATGCTGATTTAAGTAAGTTCATATTACAGTAATGCTTTAGCCGTTTTATCACAAATATGCCCGAACTTATCTTTTTAGCAATGTGGTCAATGTGGTCATTCCAGGTAAGGTTTTCGTCAATATATAATCCCAAAATTTGTGTTACCCTTACCTGTTCTAGCCTGTGTTCCCCTATAAGTATGTTTACTTCCCTACTTTGTTTGTTAACAGGATTGAAAACCATAATATTTGTTTTACTTGAGTTTACTTTAAGGCAGTTGGATTCGAATTGCTGTACTACATTATTTGTTTCAACATATGCGTCTACCTCAAGCTCGTCGATTGTCTTATGAGACATGCTCAGGGTCGAGTCATCTGCAAACAGAGTAATCTCACCCTTTAGTTACTTTTTTCTGGTATGTCATTTATACTAATGTTAAAGAACAGAGGGCCATTTATGGAACCTTGCGGTACACCGTGTTTCATAACTTGTGCCCTTGATCTGTATGTTTGCACTTGACCAAGACTGTTCTCCTGCTTTAATTCTACGTATTGTGTCCGGTTCGCGAGGTATGACTGTACCCATTTCAATGCCACGCCCCTTATGCCGTAGCATTCTAATTTTTTAATCAATATTTTATGGTTCACACAATCGAAAGCCTTTGAAAGGTCCATAAATACGGCCATGGTTTTGTTTTTATTGTCAATATTTTCTATTACACAATTTATGAAATTTGCTGCCGCAGTTATAGTAGATTTATTTTCCCGAAAACCGTGTTGCTGTTTTGAGATCAGATTTTGCGATTCTAAAAACCTAGTTATTCTTTTGTTAAAAGCCTTCTCAAAAATTTTTGAAAAAGCTGGTAGTAGTGCAATTGGTCTGAAGTTTCCTATTTCTACTGTATCAGATTTTTTTTGAATAGGTATGATTTTTGCAAGTTTGAGCTTTTCAGGAAATTCACCTTCAATGAAGGAGAAATTTATTAAGTGCACTAATGGTTTTATTAGTTGTCTTGCACATTCTTTAATCAAGAAGGGCGGGATTTCATCATATCCAAATGATCGCTTGTTTTTAAGTTCTGATATAATCTTGTAAACCTCGTGTTCGTTAACGAGATGAAGTATCATTGCATGATCTAGACGCCTAGGGAGGGTAACATTTGATTCGTAAATTTTCCTGGTGTCGTCACAGCTGCCATGTGTTACGCGGATTTTCTGTTGTTCTGTGAAAAAAACATTATTTAGTCAAAGATTTATTTTAATTAAATTAAATTTAAAAAAAAATAACTTAATTTTTTTAATTAAATTAAATTAAATAAAAAATTAACTTAATTTTTTAATTAATCGTAATTTTTAAAAACGAAAAAAGTCGTAAAATTGCAATTTTCATAAGAAATAATTATTCGATTGCGCTCAAATTTAACACGAATATGTAAGTTCATGAAATTAAGGTTCTGTAAAAAAATTATTACAATCGGATAAAGCATGTAGATGTTATAAGTCGAAGAAATGTAAAAAAAAAAAAAAAATCGTAAAATTGCCATTATCCCAAGAAATAATTTTTTGATTGCGCTCTAATTTCACACGAATATATTAATTCATGAAATCAAGGTTCTGTAAAAAAAATCATTACAATCGGACAAAGCGTGTAGGTGTTATAAGTCGAATAATTTTTTTTAAATCGAAAAAAATCGTAAAATTGCGATTTTTATGTTGTTTTTTTTCGATTGCGCTCAAAAACAAACAGACAAAAATACAAAAAAAAGAGAAAAAAAATATTGCGGATTTTTTTCTCCAGTGTAGTGAAACGGAATCTTCGCTACGCTCGCTACGCTCATAAAAATAAAACGAAAAATTATTTCTCATGAAAATCGCAATTTTACATTTTTTCGTTTTACAAAATTACGATCATCCAACAACGCGCCTGAAAAAGCGTTTGCGAAGCTTCCTATAGTCCAGGTGCCCGTTAGGGCGCCGCAGCCAAGCCGCGGTGCGCTTAGGGTGATTTCGAGGTGCCACCCAGCCGTCATGTAACGTGTTGTGAACTTTAAAACTATCAAAATCAAGGGTACCTGGACAGCACAATGCCAAATTTGGTTGGGGTACGAGCATTCCTTCTTGGTGAAAAAATGGCTTGAAACATGCTCAAGGATGAGCTAGGCCTACTGCTACTACGGTCTAATTCGTCAGTTCAGTTCTGTTTCAATCGGCCCGCGATTCTGACCAAACGGGTGGGGCTACAACGTTAATATTTTACATGGACATTAAGGTAATAGTGATATAGGATCTTGTGAAAGAAAAAGTTGAAAAAGTTTGCTGGAAGGCTTCCAAATAAAGGATTCAATATAAGCCTTATACAAGAATATAATCAACAAGTAAAATAGTTACTTGACAATAATAATCGACTACATTTTGTTTACAAAAAGCAAGTCTTTGTAGTTGTCACCACTAGAAAATTTACATCCTATTGTTAATATTGGTAATACCATAGAAATTAAATCTGCTTTGATAAAATTATTATAACAAGTAATTTTGCAATGTAACTTGAAAAAGTAACGAGATCCCACACGTAACAAAAACTTGTAAAAATACAGCCAAACCTTACACACTCAAAAGAAATGAGATCTAAAAAAGGGCAAAGCTCATCTACCCTTCCACATTTGCGCATTCTTTGGATGAGCGTAGCGAGCGTAGCGAGCGAAGCGAAGATTCCATTTCACTACACTGGAGAAAAAAATCCGGAATGTTTTTTTTTTCTTTCTTACTTTTTTTTGTATTTTTGTGTGTTTATTAACACGATTCCGGCTAAACCGATACTCCGATTGCGATGAAATTTTATGGAGGCCTTCGAAATCTCTGAACTTAGAACTGCCACGTTTTTGAGCGCAATCGGGAAATTTTTCTCATAAAAAAACGCAATTTTACGATTTTTTTTTCGTTTTTTAAAAACATTTTTCGACTTATAACACCTACATGCTTTACCCGATTGTCATGATTTTTTCACAGAACCTTAATTTTATGAATTAAGATATTCTTGTGAAATTTGAACGTAATCGAAAAATTATTTCTCATAGAAATCGTAATTTTTCTTTTTTTTCTTTTTTTAAACAATTCTTTGACTTATAACACCTACATGCTTTATCCGATTGTAATGATTTTTTTACAGAACCTTAATTTAATGAACTAATATATTCGTGTTAAATTTGAGTGCAATCGAATAATTATTTCTTATGAAAATTGCAATTTTACGATTTTTTTCTTTTTTAAAAATTACGATTAATTAAAAAATTAAGTTAATTTTTTATTTAATAAAATTAAATTAAAAAAATTAGGTTAATTTCTTTAAAATTTAATTAAATTAAAATAAATCTTCGACTAAGTAATGTTTTTTTCACAGAACAACAGAAAATCCGCGTAACACATGGCAGCTCAATGCACCATATACGCTCATCCAACAACGTAGTGTCCCGTAACAGCTATCTTGAAAAGCTTGGCAAAATAGAATTCGCATGATATTACGTTTAAATTAATTAGAAAAAAAAGAACTTGGTTGAAATATTACGTTTAGGCCTAAATTAATTGGACGAGCGTAGAGAGCGAAGCGAAGATTCCATTTCACTACACTGTAGAAAAAATCCGGAATGTTTTTTTTTGTTTTTTTTTGTGTTTGTTAACACGATTCTGGCTAGACCGATACTCCAATTGAGATGAAATTTTCTAAAGACCTTCGAAATCTCTGAACTTAGAACTGCCCCGTTTTTGAGCGCAATCGAAAAATTATTTCTTATGAAAATCGTAATTTTACGATTTTTTTCGATTTTATAAAAATTTCTTCGACTTATAACACCTCTAGGCCTATATGCTTTATCCGATTGCAGTGAATTTTGCACAGAAACTTAATTTTATGAATTAATAATATTTTTGTGAAATTTGAGCGCAATCGAAAAATTATTTTTTTCTTGAAAATCGCAATTTTTCGATTTTTTCGATTTAAAAAACATTTCTTTGACTTAAACACCTACATGCTTTATCCGAATGTAATGATTTTTTCACAGAACCTTAATTTTATCAATTGATATATTTATGGGAAATTTGAACGCAATCGAAAAATTATTTCTCATAAAGATCTCAATTTTACGATTTTTTCGATTTAAAAAAAATTCTTCGACTTATAACACCTACATGCTTATCCGATTGTAATGATTTTTTCACAGATCCTTAATTTCATGAATTAACATATTCTTGTGAAATTTGAGCGCAATCGAAAAAATTATTAATTATAAACACATGGCAGCTCAATGCACCATTTACGCTCATCCAACAACGCGCCTGAAAAAGCGTTTGCGAAGCTTCCTAGTAATTGTAAATTCTATTTTGCCAAGCTTTTCAAGGATGCTGTTACGGGACACTGTACGTTTATGAATTAAGAATGAGCAAAATTAATGTGGAAGGGTAGATGAGCTTGGCCCTTTTTTAGATCTCATTTCTTTTGAGTGTGTAAGGTTTGGCTCTATTTTTACAAATTTTTGTTATGAGTGTGTTTAAGTTAAGCTACACTAGATTGTTCCACATCGAACTGTCAAACTTCTAAAATATAATAAAACGTATACAGGACATGTTGAAGCAATTAAATGAGTCAAATTAATTGTTATTTTAATCATTCAATTTTCCCGGACAAACTGACCACCCTAGGCATCACGGGCCAGTTGGATTGCATCATTTCTAACTAACCGCACACAACGGGGAAGCATCTCCGGTATACAAAGGTAACTAATGAAGAAGTCATTACAGCAATTAAACGCCTTAAAATAAGAAGCTCCGCAACACTTCAAGAGATTCCATGAATAGAAGCTGCGTTCCAGAATTCATCCGATTACTAATCCGAGTCAGCCAAGTGTTCCTAAGTTCATTCAGATTGCAATCCAAGTGTCCCGGAAATAAGCCAAAAACAAAATCCGACCCTCATCCACTCATCCGACCCGCAAGGAGATGACTGGGATTAGAAGGTGCGTTTACAGTTCGGCGTTGCTCGCGAAGCAAAGGGGGCCCAAATTTGGCAAAGGCAAAGGCAATTTTCGCCGCGAGTCAGCAACACTTGTTATATTTACAGTTTTAATTTAGGACGCCTTTTTAAACAAAACCATGGCTAATCGTCATTACGAATATTATTGTCAGGTATATAAAATAATGTGGAGTGGGGCATGGGCAGAGCAATTATTTCCTTGTCTCAAAGGCAAAAAGATGAACTTAGTTCATTTTTCTTGCGAGGCCTCGCGCCTTCGCGCTTTTCGATTGAAAACGCACGCTGTTTGGGTTCAACGCGCCTTCGCTTCGCGAGCAACGCCGAACTGTAAACGCACCTTAAGTCTTGTTTTAGCGGGAAACTCGAAGCGAGTGATATAGTGGATATTATGGTCGAATTTGAAGGCATCATTTACACGTTATCCGTGTCACATGCAGCGTTGGGTCAGTTCTTTTTTAAAATGAACTTTCTAAAAGTTCAGTTCACAGCTCAAATAATGAACTTTTAAAAAGTTCAAGTTCTTTTAAAACCTAAAATTTTGAAAAGTTCAAGTTCGTCTAAAATATGAACTAAGTTCTTTTAAAAGTTCTTTTGTAAAAAAATCACTATTTTATTAATTTTGGCGAGAAATGAAGAAAAACATTAAGGTCGTGCGAGTATCACTTTTTCTTAAAATCTATAAGTTTCATTTCGTCATTTCGCCTGTTGACGAGCGCCAAGCCAACCATTTTCGTGGTAAAAAAAAGTAAAAAGTTAAAACTCAAAATCATTAAAAAATTACTTGGCCATGACTTTTTAAAGTTCTCATACGAAACCAAATTCAAGGGCCAAGTAATTTTTTTATGATTTTGAGTTGACATTTATACTTTTTTTATCACAAAAATGGTTGGCTTGGCGCTCGTCAACAGGCGAAATGATCTTACTTCTTTTCAATGCGAAACTAGGGAGGAAGAATGAAAAGATTGGCTCAAATTCTATATCTCACAACATTCACAGCCAAAGACTTTTGAAGGAGAGCTTGGCTGCCGTTTTTTTTTTTTTACAAATTTTTGTTTTTGGGGGGGGGGGGGGGGGGGTAATATAACTATTAGGAATGGGGGTTAAAAATGTGGTTTAGGAAATGAGAAAAAGCCGATTGGTTAAAACACTTTAAAAACATAATTTTAATAACTAATTTGAATAAAAATTCAATTTTGGGTAGAGCTATGAATTATTCCAATTTTAGGGGATGATTTAGGGGGTTTTGGGGGGTAGAATGTCGCTTGCCTCTTGGCGGATTATTAATTTTGATATTTTCATCTACCCCATCCCAAATTTCGCGCATGGGGCCCATGTGTTAATATTTATTAATGGTTTGAATTTAAATGGTTTAAATGCTTTTGGTTTTGGTTTTGAAAGCAAAAGTGCATCAGTCTGAGGTACATCTAAGTGTGGTCCAAGTTTCATAGTTCTAAGATGTGCCGTTTCTCTGTAGGCTCTTATTTCTCCGGTCAGAATCCACATCCAGCCATCCACACAGCCAGCCGGAATTTTTTAGATTAAGTTGAGGCACTTTTTTTTTTTACACAGAACGGGTTATCGGATGGGGCTGTTTTTTTTTTTTTTTTAAGGTCATGGACCACATATCATCTGTCAAATACTGAGTTTCAAGATTGTAAATAAGCTTATTCGGGACGGCGTGTGCAGATAGCTGAAAACCCCCCAACTCGGGTAGGAGTAAACAGGGTCGAGTAAGTCATCGCCTTCTAGGGATAGCGTGCGCTTGCTGCGGGCGAACGACCGTCGCCCGAGATTTCCATTTTTTATTGATTATTGTTTAGTGGTTTTGGGCAGTAAAGGGGTCACTCACGGTAAGAGGTTCTATACTCAATATTTTGGTATTTATTTAATATTTATTTTTTATTAAAAAATTTTGTCAGTACATTACATTTAAATTGCGACAGTAATGAGAGTATAGGTCGACAGCTCTCAAAAACAGAGTTTGACCGAGAGCAGTTTCCCATAGGTGTATTATACTTTACTAGGAAGCTTTGCAAACGCTTTTTTAGTCGCGTTGATGGATGAGCTTTTTTAAAAATTTTTTGCATGAGATATCTTTACTTTTGCAAGTGCTTTGTTTTGCTGCCTACGCATTGTAGGTGATTTTTGTCAAGTTTCTATTGTTACTTGTTGTTATTATTTACCGAAAAGACTTGTATTAAAAAACTTTATTTCTATGGATTCTGGCTAAATTTTTCAACTTTTTCTTTCAAAAATTTACTACATCACCATAACCTTAATGTCCATGTATAAAATGAACGTTTGTAGCCCCACTCGTTGGTCAGAATTGACCCAAATCGCACGAAAATATCTCACAAAAAAAAAAATCTTATATTAAAAGCTTTATTTCTATGGATTCTGGCTAACTTTTTCAACTTTTTTCTTTCAAAAGGTACTACCCTCACCATAACCTTAATGTCCATGTGTAATATGAACGTTGTAGCCCCACCCGTTTGGTCAGAATCAGCCCCCAAAAGTCGCGAAAATATCGCACTAAAAATTGAAAAGAAAAACGTAAAAGTACGATATTCATGAGAAATATTTCTTCGATTGTACCCAAAAACAAACACCTCTAAGTTTAGAGATTTCGAAGGTCCCCTCCCAAAATTCATCAAAATCGGATATGCGTTTGCCTGGAGAGAGTTAACAAACAGACAGAAAAACCCCCCCAAAAAAAAAACAAAAAAAAAAAAACAAACAAAAAAAAACAACCGTGCTAAATTTTTGGGGGTCAGTAAATTGAAAGTCTTCGCTTCGCTCATCCAATAATGTCACTAGCGTAAGAGGTATTAATAAATTTTAGACCTTCTGCTGAATATGTTGTACTTCAGAAGAGAATTGACATGTCTGTTTGATTTAATTCCTATGAGCCAAGATTTACAATCTGATTGCTTCACGATTTAGGAATGAATGTGTGGCTCGTTGGTCTTGTGTGGCATCGTTGGTCTTGTGGTTAACGTATCTGCTTCCAATGCAGAAAGTCCAGGGTTCGATTCCCGCGAAAGTCAGAACTTCTGATTTGGACTTAAGTACATCAGTTTTTTGTTTTTAGGAGTTTGTAAACGGTGACTGGAGCCGTCCTAGCAACGAAGCACATAATAAATTTAAATTCAGAGTTTTCCTGAATCGGCTTTGTTGATTCTGGCGTAGATCCGCGGGTGTTCGCACTGTCCATACCACTGATTGCTATATTTCCTACTAGAGAAACGTCAAAAAGTCGTTGTTAGACGAGTGAGTGACTCATGTGTTGATTGTTGAGTAGGGGTACCCGGGAACATTTGCATTTAAGTTTGATAATTCTATGGGATAAAAAAAAGGGTTTTTAAATTTAGTTCGTATAAGGGCGCGTCAACCCGTAAGGCCATATTGCGCCACTCTAGCCTATGATAGGCTAGGGAGGCCTAAGGTGGGGGGGAAAAAAAGTAAAATGTTACTGGGTGCTCAGCACATTGCTCACTACTCGTTTAACAACGACTTTGGCGTTTCCCTATAGTTTAAAAATTATTAAACATGTTTTGAAATGCATATAACGAAGTGTGGTCCATCATCTGTGACAATACTATGGAAAACATAGCCAGTACGAAATACGTGTAAAGATTGCAAGGTTTACTCAATCTCGGAACGGAATTTGGGGGTACCTTGAGCGTGCAAGATTTGATAAATTTTGGGCACGGCATTTCACGGCCAGGTAAATAACAAACAATAAATATTTTTTCAGAATCAAAACCATTGTCGTTAAATAATTTTTAAACAGTGGTAGCTTATTTTTCAATTTATTATTTCTTGTAGGTTTAAATCACAATGGATCTAGCTGATTTTGTTAGCAGTTCTCAGTAAACTTGTACCGGATGTCTGTTTAAAATTTCAGCGGAATCTGTCCAGCGATTCGGCTGATTTTCGACGTACAGACACACAGAGTCACGGAAGAACCACATTTCTTGAATGGAAAATCCTCAGTCGCTACGCTCCCTCGTCTAATCATTACTAGGGAAACGACAAAGTCGTTGTTAAACGAGTGAGTGAGCCATGTGTATAGTACCCGGTATCATTCCCCATACTGGGCTAGATCCTGCCTTAGGTATATGGGAGAAAAGGCGATGTTCCCAGGTACTCAACACTTGGCTCACACACTCGTTTAACATCGACTTTGGCGTTTTCCTAGTTTAAATTGAACATTCAAAATGCGAATCGTGTTCAAAACGTATTAGAGTGAAACATTAACAAATTTCTAAAACAAAACAAAATCACCTCATTTTTATTTCCCATTTCACATCCCTCAAAAATAATATGTAGGTGTAAAAATATAAAAAAAGTTCAAAACTAACGGGTATCGAACCCCAACCCTCCGTGCGGTAGGCTCTATGCTTACCACAATGCCATGGCAGACACGTAGAGTTCGTCCCGCTAGCTGCTACTAAACAAATGGTATCGATATTTTTAAAAAAATCAGGGATTAAATCGCAATGGATCTAGCTGATTTTGTTAACAGTTCTCAGTAAACTCGTGCCGGATGTCTGTTTAAAATTTCAGCGCAATCTGTTCAGCGGTTCGGCTGATTTTCGACGTACAGACAGACAGAATCACAGAATGAGAGAAGTTTGAGTTGAATGGAGACACTCAGTCGCTCCGCTCCCTCGTTTAATACTAGGAAAACGCCAAAGTCGTTGTTAAACGAGTGAGTGACCTATGTGTATAGTATCCGGTATCATTCCCCATACTGGGCTACATCGAGCCTTAGGTATATGGGAGAAAAGGCGATGTTCCCGGGTACTCACCACATGGCTCACTCACTCGTTTAACAACGACTTTGGCGTTTCCCTAGTTATTTAAATTGAACATTTAAAATGCGAATCATGTTCAAAACGTATTAGCGTGAAACATTACCAAATTTCCAAGATAAAACAATATCACCTAAGTTTTATTACCCATTTAACACCCTCAAAAATAATATGTGGGTGTAAAAATATAAAATATAAAAAGTTAGAGCTAATGGGAATCGAACCCCAACCCTCCGTGCGGTAGTCTAAATACTTACCAATTGGCCATGCAAGCCACGTAGTTATCGTCCCACTAGCTGCTACTAAACAAATGCTATAGATATTTAAAAAATCACATTTTAATTTATTGAAGGATTGAATCGTAATGAATCTAGCTGATTTTGTTAGCAGTTCTCAGTAAACTCGTACCGGATGTCTGTTTAAAAATTTTAGCCCAATCTGTTCAGCGGTTCGGCTGATTTTCGACGTACAGACAGACAGACAGAATCACAGAATGAGAGCCGTCCGAGTTGAATGGAGGCACTCGGTCGCTCCGCTCCTCGTTTAAAAAATACTAGGGAAACGCCAAAGTCGTTGTTAAACGAGTGAGTGAGTGAGCCAAGTGTTGAGTACCCGGGAACATCCCCTTTCTCCCCTATACCTAAGGATCTAGCTCAGTTTGAGGAATGATACCGGGTACTCAACACATGGCTCACTCACTCGTTTAACAACGACTTGTTCCCTTGTTGTCCCTAGTTATATAAAATTAACATTTGAAATGCAAATCGTATTCAAAACGTATTAGCGTGAAACATTAACAAATTTCCAAGATAAAACAAAATCACCTAAGTTTTATTTCCCATTTAGACCCCTCCAAATATAAAAAAAGTTCGAGCTTGCGGGTATCGAACCCCAACCTTCGTGCGGTAGACTAAATGCTTACCAATAGGCCATGCAAGCCACGTACATATTGTCCCGCTAGCTGCTACTAAACAAGTGCTATCGATATTTTAAAAATCACTTTTTTATTTATTGTAGTATTAAATCGCAATGGATCTAGCTGATTTTGTTAGCAGTTCTCAGTAAACTCGTACTGGATGTCTGTTTAAAATTCGGGCCCAATCTGTTCAGCGGTTCGACTGATTTCGACGTACAGACAGATAGACAGAATCACAGAAATGAGAGCCGTTCGAGTTGAATGGAGACACTGGGTCGCTCCGCTCCCTCGTTTAACTAGGGAAACGCCAAAGTCGTTGTTAAACAAGTGAGTGAGCACCATGTGTATAGTACCCGGTATCATTCCCATACTGGGACTAGATCCAGCCTTGGGTATACGGAGGAAATGGGATGTTCCCGGGTACTCAACACTTGGCTCACTCACTCGTTTAACAACGACTTGGCGTTTCCCTAGTTATTTAAATTAAACATTCAAAATGCAAATCGTGTTCGAAACGTATTAGCGTAAAAACATTAAAAAATTTTCCCAAGATAAAACAAAATCAACTGATTTTTATTTCCCATTTAACACCCTCAAAAATAATATGTGGGTGTTAAAATTATAAAAAAATTCATACAAACGGGTATCGAACCCAACCCTCCGTGCGGAAGGCTAAATGCATACCAGTAGGCCATGCCATGCCACGCTGATTTCGTCCCGCTAGCTGCTACTATACAAATGCTATCGATATTTTTAAAAATCACATTTTTATTTATTGTAGGCTTAAATCGCAATGGATCTAGCTGATTTTGTTAACAGTTCTCAATAAACTCGTACCGGATGTCTGTTTTAAATTTCAGCGCAATCTGTTCAGCGGTTTGGCTGATTTTCGACGTACAGACAGACAGACAGAATCACAGAATGAGGGGGCCCTTTGAGTTGAATGGAGACACTCGGTCGCTCCGCTCCCTCGTTTAATTATACTTGTATTTTACAGCACTAGGAAAACGCCAAACTCGTTGTTAAACGAGTGAGTGACCCATGTGTATAGTATCCGGTATCATTCCCCATACTGGGCTAGATCGAGCCTTAGGTATATGGGAGAAAAGCCGATGTTCCCGGGTACTCAACACATGGCTCACTCACTCGTTTAACAATGACTTTGGCGTTTCCCTAGTTATTTAAATTTAACATTTAAAATGCGAATCATGTTCAAAACGTATTAGCGTGAAATATTATCAAATTTCCAAGATAAAACAAAATCACCTAAGTTTCATTTCCTATTTAACACCCCTCAAAAATAATATGTGGGTGTAAAATATAAAAAAGTTCGAGCTAATGGGTATCGAACCCCAACCTTCCGTGCGGTAGTCTAAATGCTTACCAATAGGTCATGCAAGCCACGTAATTAACGTCCCACTAGCTGCTACTAAACAAAGGCTATAGATATTTTAAAAATCACATTTTTATTTATTGTAGGATTAAATCGCAATGAATCTAGCTGATTTTGTTAGCAGTTCTCAGTAAACTCGTACCGGATGTCTGTTTAAAATTTCAGCCCAATCTGTTTAGCGGTTCGGCTGATTTTCGACGTACAGACAGACAGACAGAATCACAGAATCAGAGCCGTTCAAGTTGAATGGAGACACTCGGTCGCTCCGCTCCCTCGTTTAATAAATCTTTGGTTGGTTATCGCTCACTCGTCGATTGCGTCGGGCCTACAGGGTTGGCTTGGTCGCTTGATTAACTATCCCTCATTGAAAATCAGTTATATAACTGAGTGGGTAGACTCTAAATACAATTTTTATCTATTTATTTTAACTACATACAAAGTATTGAAAGGTATATGTTTAGGTATTCTACCCTATATTTTTCAAATTGTTGATCGTGATAGAAATTCTATATTTCTAATGTACTTTTTGAAAGTTCCTAGATTGATATCATTTTGGAATTCAATTTCTTATGATATTAGAAACAAGTTTACTGAACTAGGAATATTGTACAAATTTAAAAATAAAATTGAAGCAATGATATGAATCAAAGAGCAAAGAAGAATTGATTTTTATATTTTATTTGTGGGTCATTGTCTGTGTGTTTGTGTAATGTTAATTTAATCAGTTCTTATTTTGATTTTGCTTTTCTCTTTGTTTGTTCATTATTGCTTTGATCATGATATAATCGATGTATTTTCAATGATATTTTTCTGCCTAGATTGTCTGGTTGCCGCCCACTGGTGGAGCTTGCAACTTGAGTTAGGTGTCCTGTATCATTGCTGTGATCAGTTTTTGACTTGAACAATTGTAAACTAGGAAGCTTCGCAAACGCTTTATCAGGCGCGTTGTTGGATGAGCGTAATTGTTTAAAAACGAAAAAAGCGTAAAATTGCGATTATTATAAGAAATAATTTTTTGATTGCGCTCAAATTTCACACGAATATATCAATTCATAAAATTAGGTTCTGTGAAAAAATCATTACAATCGGATAAAGCATGTAGGTGTTATAAGTCCAAGAAATTTTTTAAATCGAAAAAAATCGTAAAATTGCGATTTCCATGAGAAATAATTTTTTGATTAATCTCAAAAACGTGGCAGTTCTTAGTTCAGAGATTTCGAAGGCCTCCACAAAATTTCATCGCAATCGGAGTATCGGTTAAGCCGAAATCGTGTTAACAAACAGCCAAAAATACAAGAAAGAAAAAAAAGAAAAAAAAACATTCTGGATTTTTTTCTCCAGTGTAGTGAAATGGAATCTTCGCTTAGCTCGCTTCGCTCATCCAATAATTATTTATCTGATATAATCATATAAAAGAGTCAAGATCTTTTGTACTATTGTTATCAAGATTTGAACACAAGAATGAAGATTCGCGTTCGGTGGTTTCTTCCGCGAAAGTTTGATTATTCCATTACTCCCTGATTTGCTGTTCCTGATTTTGGCAAACCTCATATTCGTTTGAGTGGGATCGTCTAATAAATCATTCTTTTTCAACGTTTTTTCTTTTTCTTCTTTTTCATTTTCTTTTCTTTTTTTACTTCCATCACTTTTAATATTAATTCATTAATTGGATGATTGAAGCGAAGTTTCCCATTTCACTACACTGGAGAAAAAAAATCGGAATGTTTTTTTTTTTTTTTTCTTTTTTGTATTTTGGCTGTTAGTTAACACGATTCCGGCTAAAACCGATACTCTAATTGCGATGAAATTTTCTGGAGACCTTCGAAATCTCTGAACTTAGAACTGCCACTTTTTTGAGCGTAATCGAAAAATTATTTCTCATGAAAATCGCAACTTTACGATTTCTTTGATTTTTTAAATTTCTTTGACTTATAACACCTACATGCTTTATCCGATTGTAATGATTTTTTCACAGAACCTTAATTTTATGAATTTATATATTCGTGTGAAATTTGAGTGCAATCAAATAATAATTTCTTCAGAAAATCGCAATTTTACGATTTTTTTCTTTTTTGAAATAACGATTAATTAAAATAAAATAATAATAAAAGTTTATTTTTTATTTAATTTAAAAAAAATATTCAACTTAGTAATGATTTTTTCACAGAACAACAGAAAATCCGCATACATGGCAGCTCAATGCACCAATTACACTCATCCAACAACGCGGCGGGGCTTAAGCGTTAATTTGTATTAATATCCTTTTTATTTGTTACCAAAATTGTTGTGTTTTAAACGCATTGTTGTTGTAATATGTAGTAGTAGTAAGTAGTAGTAGTAGTAGTAGTAGTAGTAAGTAGTAGTGTAGTAGTAGTAGTAGTAGTAGTAGTAGTAGTAGTAGTATTTA
This sequence comes from Sweltsa coloradensis, assembly GCA_024449915.1. Lineage (NCBI taxonomy): Eukaryota > Metazoa > Arthropoda > Insecta > Plecoptera > Chloroperlidae > Sweltsa > Sweltsa coloradensis. The sequence goes on along the minus strand of JAMZAV010007911.1, from coordinate 9,702 downwards.
GTAGTAGTAGTAGTAGTAGTAGTAGTAGTAGTATAGTAGTAGTAGTAGTAGTAGTAGTAGTAGTATAGTAGTAGTAGTAGTAGTAGTAGTAGTAGTAGTAGTAGTAGTAGTATTGTAGTAGTAGTAGTAGTTTTTAGTAGTAGTAGTAGTAGTTAGTAGTAGTAGTAGTAGTAAGTTAGTAGTAGTAGTAGTAGTAGTAGTAGGTTTTATTTCCAATACAAATGTTACATGTAGTTGACCCATCTAATCCTCGTAGAGGATTATTATAATAGGGTATTGGAAAATGTTTAAATATACAGTTAAGTGAATAAATAGATTACCATAGTAGCTATTATAAATAAACTAAGAATATAATACAATAAAAAATAAAAAATACGATTAATATTACACTTAAATTTTGAATTAGAGATAAATAAATATATTTAGTCACTAGTGCACTTGGTTGTAACCTGGACATATTGAATTTTTTATTGCAGTAGGTATCTTTGAAGGCCTATATGTTTTTGTCTTCCAGAAATTCTTGAACCGAGTAATAGCCTTTTTTAGAAATATTGATTTGAGCTTGTGTTTGAATGAGTTTATATTGTTCATATTTTTTATTTCTTGTGGCAATTTGTTGTATAGTTTTGAGTTTATGTATGATGAATTTAATTGTAGTGTTTTAGTTTTGAGGTATTGTGTGTGAATATGTTTATTTTGACGGGTGTTGTGTGAATGGATGTCGGTCGCTGTTGAGGTATGTTCATTGGGTTGTTTGTGTCTGACAAGATGGTTTGCATTATATGTATAAGCTGTAGAAGGGTAATAATCTTATGTTTTATAAAGTGTTCTTTACAGTGAGGTTTTATGAAAGAGTTCTTTCTTTGTCTTAGACCCAGAATGATCCTGAGAGTTTTTTTTTTGCAAATGTGAAAATTGTTGTAAATATGCCTTCCTATGTAAATCAGTTTTTATAACTGAATTGGATAGACGTTAAATAAATAAATAAAATAAAATAAAAGGTACAACACAGCACAGTATAACTTTACATTACACTGTCACTTGATACGAAAACGCTTTTCAGATTTTGTGAGCCTACACCAATGACATTTGCTACGGAAAGCTTATGTACGTCATTGGCCTACCTACCTACACCACGGTTTACACTAGTGTAAAAGTCTCAGGGGGGTAGGTTCGTGTGACAAACCGAACAAACCTGGCGTTGACTACACAAAACATGAGAAGCAGACAGTCACTACGTTTACCACAGGCTCTAGTCCGGCTTACACTGGGCCGGTTTCATCTGGTCCGAGGTATATCAACAAAACTAAGCCGGCCTACTCTACCCCCAATTTTCAAGCCGACTAGCCACAGCCTGCTAGACCTACTAGAACGTCGGGTTTCAACCACTAAATTAACCAAAACAAAATTCTTAAATGAAAACCAATTATTAATCTGAAAGCTATATTATATAGCCTTTAGACTTATTTGCAGGGAAAACGCATCTATTCTCGCCCGATTTGTTTAGAGCGGCACTGGATACTCATAATCCTCCTCATCAAGTTGCAGTGAAGTTTTTATCAGACTGGATAGTTCGTTTGAAGCGGTCTAGACTCGTTCACTACGTTTACCACAGGCTCTAGTCCGGCTTACACTGGGCCGGTTCATCTAGTCCGAGGTGTATATCAACAAAACTAAGCCGGCCTACTCTAACCACAGAATCTCTTACAGTAGCGAAACTTCAATGCACTGCCTGCTGAGGATTTGCTGTCGTGGTCGGCTGCGCGTACCGCCGCTACACTAGCGCGCATGGCGACTAAGCGACTCAACTAAAAGCCTCCGCCGTCTAAAAAATCAGTGCTTTACAAGATACAAATTGTAGACGGCGTGGAAAGCGCTATCTCACACTCTCCGGGTAGGTAACTAAAGTAGCAACCTGTATTGGTAGAGCATCTTGCCACGACACTAGCGCGCACTGGCGATTAAGCGACTCAACTAAAAGCCCCCGACTTCAAAAATGTAAACAACAAACAATTGACGAATGCCGAGAATGTCAAGCTATTGCAAGGGCTAGGCCTAGCCTAAGCTATTTAAATTGCAGGGAAAACAACTGCAAGTAAAAATGGGTGGTAATTTTAATATTAGTAAGGGCCTATCAACCATTATTTTTTTCCATTATAACCTACAATATTAACACTTGGGAGGGGCCCCCGCCCTACCTAGGCTCTAGCCCTAGGCTGGGCCTAGAGGCCCGAGGCTAGGCTAGGCCGTAGTCTTTTTTGAAAACGACATACATATCAGAATAAAAAATAACAATAACGTCAGACAAAACTTTTATCCAGCTCAGTGCTCAACTCAAATCTGAGACTGATTAGCAAGTCTAGGCCTAGGTGGCACAGTCATCGTTAGTTGACTCGCTTCCCCGCTAGGGGCGCGCATGAGGGTTTTATGAGCGTGTTTCGCTGGGAAGTTCGTCCCTGAAAGGAGATGGGTTATACTGGCTCAAACCCAATTTTCAAGCCAAAACTACCCCAAAGGCCTGTTTAGACCTACAGAACGCGGTTTAAACCACTAAATTTTCCCAAAACAAAATTATTAAAGAAACCAATTTTTTAAATTTTAGCTATATTATATTGCCTTTTGACTTATTTTTCATGGAACGATCTATTCTCGCCCGATTTGTTCTAGAGCGGACCGGGTACCCTAAACCTCCTCATCAAGTTGCAGGAAGTGTTTATCAGTCGGACTAGTTTGTTTGAAGCGGGCTAGACTGTTGGGGAAAAGAGTCTAGATCGGGTTCCCCCCCTGGGTGGCCCAGGTTTATCAAGACAGAGGCCACGACTTTTTTTTTTGGATAAGTACCCCGGTACATTGTACAAAAATATTACACAGGAACTCTTCGAAAATCTTATTCGGAACCTTATATTTTCAATGAGAAACTCAGAAAATATTTTATTTTTGGTATAACTGGTGGCTACAGTGCAAGGGTGATACGCGACAGTGCTGCGATCTGGAGTTTGGCCACGACCCACGAGTTGGGTTTGTTTTGATAATTGTATCCCTTGGAATTTTTAGTTGGTAATAAAGTGCGGAAAAAAACGTGGTTTAAAAAATTTTAGCCCCGGATAAACCCCTTGTGGCCAGTAGGTACCTTGGGGACATTTAAACTAGGCCTAGGCTAGCCTAGGCGTTTAAATCAAAGCTTATGCCCAGATGCAAGTGTGCTAGGCCTAGCCTACTATTATAACCCTACTTTTTGACATAGACCTACGTACGTAGGCTAGCTAGCTAAGCTAGGGCCGCTAGGCCTCGCTGTGATAAGCTATGTATTCCTTCAAAGTATTTAGACCTAGATGTTTTTACACATCAATGCTTGGAATTAGGAATGGACGAAACTGTGTAATTCTGTCTGAAACCATGCACGAAAAGATATTAGTTTTTGATTTATTTAGGCCAAGGCCTAGTGCCAAATATATTCATACTGGGCAGTGTAGGGTTAACGAAGTGAAATCTGTTTGCCTAGGCCTAGTCCCATCAGATGCTAGAAAACTGCTTGACACAGCACGATCAAACAATGTGCCTCCCAAGGAGATGGATGACGACTGGGCCACAATGCCATATCCTAAAGGGTCTTTTTTAAGGAGAGACCAATCTCAGTATGCTCCAAAGTCAAAGATTGATCCTCGGGACATGTCGATTATTACCTTTCCTGGTCAGGGTACACAGTTCGTTGGTATGGGCAAATCCCTTCTAAAATTCCCAATTGCACGGGATTTGTATGAAGGTGCTAACGAGATATTAGGGTATGATTTACTAAGGCTTTGCTTGCAAGGACCTAAAGAGGAACTCGATAAGACAGTTCATGCTCAGCCTGCAATTATGGTAACTTCTCTAGCTGCACTAGAGAGATTGAAAGAAGAAAGACCATCTGCTATAGAGAACTGTGCAGCTACTGCAGGATTCAGTCTAGGAGAGATAACAGCCTTGGTATTTTCGGGAGCTCTCTCATTTGAAAAAGGTAAGGTTTAAGGGGCCGATTTACAACAGCCTGGCAATAGAGCTTCCCGTTTTTGTTATAGTTGACCTACTGGGCATTGTTAAATCATTGCTAATATTCCCGTTACCATTGCAGGGGGGGGGGGGAAGGAGGTTATGAGGTTCAGCCCCCCCTGCTATTTTCCCCCCAATATTCTCTGCCTAAGTTTTTCATTTCATTATTTGTAACCATTTTAACATCCTCTTAAAGCTATTGTCCATAGGCCTACTGGAACAAGGGTAGTAGGCCCTATGACGGAATGGCTAATTTTGCACCATTTTTTTTTGTTGTTGTTCAAAACCATACAAAATCACTACCTGCCTAGGCCTAGTAAATTTAAAATAAACACGCGGAAACCCACTTTTACCGACAATTTCCCCCCCCCCAAAAAAACATGAAAAAACGTAGGTAGCGAGGAGTGACGCGGTCTAGGCCTAGACCTACCTGCTGAGATGTTGTGCTCACTGCAAATAACCTTAGGCCTACAAGAACATAATAAAAAATCCAAAATAGAATCATCACGTTTTTGCTGTTATAGAAACAAAAAAAAACTTCAAAACCTTTAACGTCGCTATTTTAAACGAAAGAACTTTTGTGGTGAAAGTCATTTAGGGCTATATTTAAAATAGCAACGTTAAAGGCTTTGTAGGCAGAGTATTTTAGTGAAAAAGGTTGGTAGACCTAGTACCGTAAGTAAAATCAAGACGTTAGCAAACATGGTGACCAAATGATAGTGAAATAAGCGAGTGTTTGTGTTCAATCTGTGTTCATTATTCTATATAATTAATATATTTTCAGAGTGATTAGTAAAAAGTAAAAACTAAAACTAAATCGTGAATAATGAGTTCTTCATTTCTCATTTGAAGTTGTTTTTCATTGTTTTCTGTGAAAAAAAAAACAGTGTTGAAAAGTTGGACCGCCAACTGAACTAGTACCAAAACGACCGATTCAAGCAAACTGAAAGTGATGAAATAAGTCCAGAAACTACTTTCCGCGGCCAAAAAGCAAGTAAATACATACCGGTAATAATATTCAGTTAGAAAAAGGAAAAACATAAATTTAATACAAAATAACATTTCCGTCAAATAGGGAATATAGCCTATGCACAAAGTCCAAATATTGACGTGGGTGTAAGAATTGGATAGAAAACTGCACTTAAAAGGCCATTATACTGCAATTAAAAGCAATTTAAAGAAAATATTTTAAATTCTATTGAGGCTCAAAGTTTGTAGTATTTTATTTCCCGCGCAAACAGCACGTGACGTCAAGATTCAGGTCTAGAGCACGCTAGAGCATTGTTGACCAATGGCTTACATACTTAGATTGCACAGTTAATATCACTGTTTGGCATCACCTCATTGGCCGATTCGCATCAGTACCATAGTGACGTAGATGCTCATTTTTCCCGCCATTATTATTGATGCAACTTTCAGCTTACTTTTATTAATGAAAATCTTATTTAAATAATAAATAATATGATTAACGTATTCAGAATGAAGTTCTTGATGTAGTGGAGTGATAAAAAAAGTTAAGGTATATTCCCTATTACCCTTATTACCGTCCATACTAAACGAAACGAATTTGTTCATTACGTTGCGCTGTCTACCGGGAAATAAGTGAACTAAATAATAGTTTGAGAACGTTTTCAGACCTGTATCATGTAAACGCATTATCGTTTTGACTTGACTGAAGTCAAATCTTTTTCCAAACTGCATGTAAACATACTAACTGTTGGCAGGGTTAAGATTACTACAAGTCCGTGCTGAAGCAATGCAGCTAGCGTCCGACACCACGCCAGGAGGAATGATGACTGTGCTATACGGACCTGACTCAAAACTCAACTACGCATGTGTTCGAGCCAAGGAATGGTGCATTGCACGAGGCATTGAAGATCCACACTGTGAAATAGCCAGCTATATGTTTCCACACTGCAAAGTAAGTTGGGATCAAAGCTAACCCCATTCTGCTAGTTTGCTATAGAACTTACATGATGATGATTTAGTGTGGCTCGTTGGTCTTGTGGTTAGAGGCTCAGCTTCCAATGCAGAAGCCAGGATTCGATTCCCGCTTTAGATGGAAGTTTTTTAACTTCTGAAGTGGACTTAAGTCCATTAATTATTGGCTTAAGAATGTACCCTATGTAAAGGGAATATGTGTAAACGGTGACTTTGGAGCCATCCTAGCAACAAGGCACATAATAAATTCTAAGATTCTTCCGAATCAGACTTGTTGATTTTACTCTCTGCGGGTGATTGGAGAATTGAGATTGTAGAGAAAAGTTAGTTCTATGCTACCGGGTACCCACCCGACGAAATCGGGTAAGGGTACGTGTTTTCACTACCCATTTACCCATAAAACCAGGTTCCTGAATTGAGGTGTCACATTGTAGGCAGAAGGCTAATGTAAACATGCGCTTTCTCATGTCTTTTGTGCTTGGTGGCATTTTTCTTTTCAAATTATCTTCTTCTTCTTCTCAAATGCCCACATTTGGCCTATGATGCCATCATGCTTGATCTAGACAGCCAGTAGAGACGAGCCTCCCTTTCCTCCTTCTTCATGCCGTTAGGCATTGCGTCACGCTCATTTGCCAGACTGGCACAAGTATATAGATGTCGTCTGTCATGTTCACCATCTCCGCACAATCTGCAGGTACTGGTTTCAAACACACCTATTTGGTGCAGATGCTTCCCTAGAAGGTCATGTTGAGTCTTTAACCTGAACTGTGCTGTTTCTGTTCGTCTATCATATAGTTTGTTGGGTTTTCTTGGCTGCGTGGTGTACTCCTGCCATGGTTTGTCTTGTCCCTTTTTGACCCAATATTGTCTAGTTTTAACTTGGAAGCTGTAGTCTGCATTAACATGGGCTTTAACTGAGCTGTAAGTTAATGGTTTGCTCTGTTGTAGCATTTTGCTACCTTGCTTAGCTAAGAAGTCCGCTTTCTCATTGCCATTATACATTACAGTGTGATGGTATCTATTGTAGCTTAATTACCTTGTTTGCATTGTGCAGTCTTAGGATTTGTAATTTGCACTGCCTTACCGCAGAATCTGCCACTTCCTTGTTGACTATGGCTTGTATTGCTGCTTTTGAGTCTGTTAAAATTACAATGTTATCACTGTGACAGTCTTTAACTTGATGCCCTTTGTTCATGCCGCCGACTTGTGGCTGTGTGCTGAGTATGCCCCCCCCTCCTGACTTACCTCTCGTGCGATCTTCCAGCTACCACATAAATAATTATCACAACGTCACGTATGTTTTCTATCTGCTAGAAGTCAAAACTCAAAAGCTATCACACATGGTGATAAATGAAATTAAGCACATGGGAATAGAGGTAGGGCTACTGCAGAGGCTGGCCTTTCCTTATCTTCTTTACTCTCATTCTGGCTCCAGTCTCCCCCCCACGCCCCGCGCTAACAGTCTCCCCCCCCCCCTCCCACGCCCCGCGCCAACGCATTGTGACCTTGACTATAATGCACGACAAGATATAAAGCAGATGCAATGAACAGTGAGTGTTATCTTAATGGCCTGCTGCTGTTCCTCTTTTGTGATTATTATGAAATACTAGGGCCTACTTCATCGGCATGTCATTGTTTATAGAACAGCATTACATCTGAGATATTACGATAATTGATGAGCGCGTTTCTTCGCAGTTCATTAGACACGGTGACACCCCACACGATTTTTTGTGTTACTACCCGGGTAACCCGCAGGTAATGTGGACGGGTATCCGGGTCGTAAAAAAGTCGGGTTTCGTCATCCCTACTATGCTGTACAATTTTCAGTAGGCCTAATTTTGGATGCGTGTTTGCGGATTTTTACAAAATAGCATTTTTGCCCATATTTTGCACTTGTTTGGTGTATTTTTTAGTACCTAAACAAATTGTTTGTAGGCCTAAATCAATTAAAGGGTAAAAGGGCATACCCTACAAGCAAAGATCTAAGCTTAATAAACAACCTTGTGTGCAGTGCAACACATTATTTTTAATTATTTGTCAGTCAGATCTTTATTAAGAGAGAATGTTTTTAGACAATTAGCATCGGGCAAGATGGGCTAACGAGTGACTTCTTCAGTTATAGGCCTAGGACTAAACATAGAAAATCAATTAAAAAAATCAATTTTAGCAATCTCAAAATTTTGTGTGCTTGTACCTACATATACAAAACAAAACAAACAAATATTGACAGACGTCCTCTTGTGTATCTTAAATCTCATCCTATTGTTGAAGTTGATGTGACTAATTGTCTTGGTGTTTTCGTTGACAATGTGCTAGACTGGGGCATACACATTAATTATGCGAGTAAAAAACTTGCAGGTGGATGTTACCTTATGAGTATGACTGATGGATGTAGCAGTCTACGTGTTGTTAAATTAGTTTACTTATGCACATATCCAGTCCAGACTACAGTATGGGATTGTCTGCTGGGGGTTGTCACCCCCACACCATTAGACTTTTTAGACTACAAAAACTACTACTACGGTATATGTCCCATGCTAGCAGTTATGCCCACTGCAGGGAGTTATAAAGACCTAGAAATTTTAACTTTGCCCTGCCTGTACATTTACAATGCAATTTTATATGTTTTAAAAATGACAAGCTAACAACGACAAACAGTGATTGCCATGACCATTTTACTAGGAACAGAGACAATTTTAAAATTGGAGAGCATCACCCCTATCTTGTATTTGACCTGATATCTCGGGCTCTAAATTATATAACAAGCTGCCCAAATACTTCTTCTTCTCTTCTTCTCAAATGCCCACATTTGGCCTATGATGCCATCATGGTTGATCTAGTCAACCAGTAGAGACGAGCCTCCCTTTCTTCCTTCTTTATGCCGTTGGGCATTGCGTCACGCTCATTTGCCAGACTGGCACAAGTATATAGATGTCGTCTGTCATGTTCACCATTTCTGCACAATCTGCAGGTACTGGTTTCAAACACCTATTTGGTGCAAATGCTTCCCTAGAAGGTCATGTTGAGTCTTTAACCTGAACTGTGCTGTTTCTGTTCGTCTATCATATATTTTGTTGGGTTTTCTTGGCTGGGTGGTGTACTCCTGCCATGGTTTGTCTTGTCCCTTTTTGACCCATTCTTGTCTAATTTTCTCAGAAACTGCAGCATTTACATGGCTTTAACCCAAACTGTAAGTTATCGGTTTGCTCTGTTGTAGCATTTTGCTACCTTTCTTAGCTAAGAAATCCGCTTTCTCATTGCCATATACATTGCAGTGTGATCAGGGGCAGCTCGTGTATATGTGCACAGGTGCACGTGCACCCCCAAATATTTGCGCGAACTAAATTCCAAATTTAATGTACGAATCCAATCTCGTAATATTCCCAATAAATCGTTGGATTGTCTGTATGGATATTTTGGTTGGCCCAGAGCAAGGCATATTCGGCAAAAGTCATTCTGCAGTAAGTGCTGCCGCTGGGGGATGACACTCTGAGTGTGCACACATTTTTACGTGGTTTTAACACGGAAAGGCCGGCAGAACAAGCCTCAGGTGTCTTTTGCTATACAACGTCTGGTATAGCTGGGTTTTGTGCACGTGCACAAGGGTCAAAACCGTTACTTCCATTCAAACACTTGGTATGTGCTCGCGCCATTCATTCTCCCCCACTCTCCATCACTGTCAGTAGCCAGGAAATTGTACCGCAGGGTTGGTGAAGTGAGATCAACAGCAGT